>PVIW01003983.1:55000-147592 GCA_004026585.1 Noctilio leporinus | reverse complement strand
GCGCACCTGGACCAGGAGCGAGGAGGCCGGCGTGTCCCCAGCGCACCTGGACCAGGAGCGAGGAGGCCGGCGTGTCCCCAGCGCGCACCTGGACCAGGGGCGAGGGCCGGCGTGTCCCCAGCGCACCTGGACCAGGGGCGAGGGCCGGCGTGTCCCCAGCGCACCTGGACCAGGGGCGAGGGCCGGCGTGTCCCCAGCGCACCTGGACCAGGGGCGAGGGCCGGCGTGTCCCCAGCGCACCTGGACCAGGGGCGAGGGCCGGCGTGTCCCCAGCGCACCTGGACCAGGAGCGAGGAGGCCGGCGTGTCCCCAGCGCACCTGGACCAGGGGCGAGGGCCGGCGTGTCCCCAGCGAACCTGGACCAGGGGCGAGGGCCGGCGTGTCCCCAGCGCACCTGGACCAGGAGCGAGGAGGCCGGCGTGTCCCCAGCGCACCTGGACCAGGGGCGAGGGCCGGCGTGTCCCCAGCGCGCACCTGGACCAGGAGCGAGGGCCGGCGTGTCCCCAGCGCACCTGGACCAGGAGCGAGGAGGCCGGCGTGTCCCCAGCGCACCTGGACCAGGAGCGAGGAGGGCCGGCGTGTCCCCAGCGCACCTGGACCAGGAGCGAGGAGGCCGGCGTGTCCCCAGCGCACCTGGACCAGGGGCGAGGGCCGGCGGCGCGGTGCGTTGCGCGGGCTGGCAGCTGAGAGGCTCCCCAGGGCCTCGGCAGGATTCTGCGGCGGTTGCAGCGGCGACCAGGGGGCAAGAGGGCTCTGAGGCGGGAACTTCGGGCACCTGTCGGCATCGCCTGCTAGAAGCTGCCTCCGCTGCCCCTGCTGAACAGACCGTCGCCCTCCCTGCCGGGGCAGCGCAGGCCCGCGTCCCGCCCTCAGCCCAGCTGGCTCCTGCCCTGCTGCTGGCGGACGAGGCTCTGAGGAGGGACACGTGTGCCTCAGGCAGGATGCCACCGCGCGTGACGCTGCGCTGCATCCCGGAAACGGAAACCCTGGCCCTTCCCCCGCACACAGGTGGTCATGCCACGCGGCACAGCCCAGTGGCAAAGGGGGACACCGGGGGAACTCCCAGGTCTTGCCAAGGCCTCACTGAGGAGGCAGAAGGGCCCTGGGTAACTTGGAAGCACGATGACAAACGGTTTTGCTCAAGGGACGGAGAAGCTGCCCGGGACGTCTCACGAGCAGCGTCTGGAACCCGGGGCGGTCAAGTTGAAAGCCCCCGCCCCGCAGAGAAAGCCCTCCAAGGCCACGTTTCGGGACACGAGAAAAAAAGCTTCCCCCAAATGCCTTGGGGGGAGGGTGCTGGGCAGAGAGGAGAAGGGGGACCCAGGGTGGCCCCGGGCCCCACCGCGCCCGACCTGCCCCGAATCCGCCCGGAGCTCCCCTTGCGAGCCGCACATTTATAACGCGGTGCTGATATTCAAATGCTCTGTCTGCAGCGAGAGAAAGATTGAACGCCCTGCTGTTGTGTGGCCAAGATGGAAGAGGTGTCTCCCTGACATTGTTCAAAGTTTATGAAAATATATGAATGCTCAAATGTCATTGGTTTTGCGCCTCCAACAGACTGTGGTTTTATGAGAAATCAGTCTTTTAATCAAAATGATTGAATACCTTAAGGTCGAATCCAAAGATATCAGTTAATATCTAGAAACGTGCTATTTCTGCAAACTTTGCCAAGCTGTGCATATTGCGGTGCATTTTCAAGTGTTAATTTCTGCACTCCATGTTGAAAATTGATCTGGAGTTTCAGCTTTTTGTCAAGGAAAAACATATGGCTCCCAGCTCGACACGTCCTACGTGATGGCTGTGGAGGCTGTCACACGCGCAGACGTGGTGACCGATGGGACGCACACGCAAAGAGCTAGCTTGTTTTGCAACAATCCCGAGATTCATTATTCACGAAAACACACAGTTTTAAAAACGATCAGATGGAACAGCCCTGTTCTGTACAGCCCACTCTGGAGGGCGTGTGGGCCCGGATAAAATAAAGCTGGGAACTGAGTGATAGGAAACAAATCCCGGAATATGGGCATTTCCAGATAATTATTGAACCAGATGGTGTTTTTTTGTTAATTCTGCCATCAGTCTGAGAACTTGATGTCTTACATCTGCACTTGGTAAAATAAATTTTACCACTGACAGTATTTCAGTTTTCTTAACATATTTCAATCAGTTTTAAACCAAGATTTGCAAACATCTGCCACGGTATACGCCTATGAGATGACATTATTTGAGGTAATTCCTTTAAAAATACACATCATCACACAGAACTTTACATTTATCATCCTTCACACTCAGGCCTCAATGCTGAACGTCTAACGCAGAGTAAAGTGAGGATCAGATGGCACGTGTGAGGATGAACACGGCTCACAGGCCGCAGGAAGGGTGGGCGCCCGTGGAGGTGCGGCTCCGGGCTCCACACTGACCACTCACAGCCCCGAGTGGCGGGAGAAGGATGGGGTGTTTCTCTCTGCGTCCTTCAGGAAAACGCTCTACGCGGTGCTATCGAAGGGGACCAACAGGTGACCAATTCGGCCTCGGCAGGAACGCGGTGGATCTGCTGCCGTGGCTGCAGGACCGGAAGGGAAGGCGCTTCCTCAGATGGGGCTGTGTGGCTCCCATGGGCACTGAGGCGCACCTGTGCACCGCCCACGCCTGCACACGCCTGCACTCACACCTGCACACACACCTGTGCGCCACCCACGCCAGCACACCGCCCATGCCTGACACCTGCCCACAGAGCTCCGCAGCAGACCTGACACCGGCCGGAGGGGCCACCGCAGGCCATTCTGGGGAGCAGAGGCTGGAACCAGGGTGGGGAAGGGAGCAGGGGTGTTGGAGGATGCTGGACCCCCAGAACTCAGAGGCTTACTTGGCTGATTTACCCCTCAATTACCGAGGGGTTTATTAAAATTTGTTATTATTAATTATATGTAATGCATTATTAATTATGTTATACAGCCTATGTTAATTAAGAGTATAATCCCTATCAGTTGATACTAATTAATATTTGTTAATCATAATAATGGTAACAAATTAATAGCAACTCACGGCTTGCCACATGATGCGCACAACCTCTCACGTGCATTATTGTGTTCCTGTGTGGTAGGTGGTACCTTCTAGTGCGACCCCGTTGGACAGATGGATCAATGCAAGTTTCAGAGGCCGGGCTGCGGTGCTGGGCCACACGGCTCCCGAAGGACCCATGCAGAGCCTGCCCCGAGCCATGTCGGCCCCCCCACGCAACACAGGCTGCAGGGGGTGTTACCCGACCCCAACAGTGACGGGGCAGCTTCCCTCCGTCCCCCAGCCAGTGGCACTTGGGTGACTTAATAAACAGCTCCGTTCAAGCAGCTCCCCACCCGCTTCCTCACAGCCAAGGACAAGAAAAACATGCAAGGTGCTTGTGTCATGTCTTCAAGTCACTTTCCAAAGCATCTGAAACCAGTGAACCCATGACCTGCTGCCAATGCATAGACACCGGGTCGCATCTGCTTTTCTTTTGCGAATTTGACAGAGAAAAGGCCTATCGCTCCTTTCTTTAAAACAGCAAGTTTGCGTGTTGGATTACTAGCAACGGAGAGGCCTTCCGGACGTTCGTCTGTAAGTTCCAGCTTCTGTAGGACGATTGGTCCACCACCATTCCTGCCCACCTGTGAAAGAGCTCACCCTGTTTTCCTATTAACTTGTCTGAGCTCTTCGTATAAAAAGACGTAAAACTTTCATGGGTTATTGGATGGAAAGATATTTTCTCAGTCTTCTAGCTGCCCTTTTATTTTGGAAACTTTGGACAGTCAGCACTTAGCTTACCGTGTAGCTAAATCTATCGCTCTGTTTCTTTGTTATTTCTAATATTTCTTAAAATTCTGGGAAAGTTTCCTCACCAGGATTTTCATCTCTTCTCTGTTATACTTCTGTACACACTTTTACTTTTTCTTGTTATATTTAACTCTTCAGTGCAATAATCCTCTTCATGGGCCACGTCCAATAAAACTTTAAATGGATTATCTGCTCTCCTGACACGTCTCATTAAATATCGAATAACACGCGTCCCTCCTGCAGCGATCTGCAAGTCCTCTTTCAGAACATGTGTACGCACACGGCCATAGATGCACGTATGTATCATTTGACGACAAATGCCAGACTCCGCTCCTGATTCCTCTCTTTGGCCTCTTGCTTCATTTCTCACTCACCCTTAGAGCTTTGGTATCAGAGGAGCTGGCCTGGAACCTGGTGTTGCCACTGACATATCGCAGACGGGGCTGGGCCTGCTCATCTCAGGAGGGGACAGGAGCAGCTGCTGCAGCTGGTGTGGGGCAGCAGGAGGGGAAATGCACCACCCTGGGCTGCAGGGACCGCTGGGAGCCCAGCCACACCTGTGCTGCACACCCCCCCTCCCCGTCCACGGAGGAGGTTTCAGTCGGCACAGAGTCTGCATGGAGCTTCAGGTCCCCTGCCGCCAGCTTCCCAGGGTTACACCACAAACCAGTTAGGAAGAGCTGTGGTCTTCTTCCTATTGTAAACGTGGAACATCCATACTTATCAACAAAATCTTCTTCAAATGTAGACATTCACGGTGGATGGGCCTGAACAATATTCTCTGTTATCTTGTGTTAGAACTGAATGGGATTATCCCACTAGTATTTTTCTCATTGATCATAGCTACACTATAGAGAGGTTCTTTATTTCTGTATATTAACCTTATATTTAGCCATTTTACTGAGCTATGAAATTCACAGTTTAAAAATTCTCACAGAACTTCTAGGCATAAAATAACTGACAAGCAAAGTGGGTCTCAGCCTTTTGTGAAGCAGGGCTATGTGGAAATTGGAGAAAACTTTCCACTGTCCTTATGCTGACACACAGCACATGCACTTAACTCTTAAAAACCGTAACAACCTCCTGCCGGATGACAAAGTTTCTCTGCGGCAGGTGCAGGACATCCGGGTGAAGCGATGGCAACCCCTGAGCTGAGCACGATCACGGAGCCGTGCGCTGTGAGCGGCCAGGCCTGTGCACCGCGATGGGTAACAGCACGGAAACTCGCGTTTACTAGGCTCTCCGGCCGAACCACACGTCTTCTTTCTGAACCCGGACACAGCAGCTGCCCCAGAAACACTCGGGGGAGACGAGATGCAGCCCCCCACCCCCCGGGGCCCCTCCTTCCAGGGCGCTTCTCCCTCGCCAGCTTCTCCCGCAACTGGACGCGCCCAGGGGCGTTACTCACGTCGTGGGTGAAAGGGCTGGGATGGAACGAAGTCATCGTCCTCCTCCTGCGGAAAACAGACACGCGGACAAGAACGCCGCTTCCCTCTCACGGGACCAAGGGAAACCACAGAGGATGACAGCACTCAGTTACCACAGATGTCGGCGAATCTTAGTGATTCCCAACTCCCTCAGCCTAAATTCCTTACCTTTGGCGGAACAGGTTTGGAATTAACATAGTAGGTTGTTCACTTTGCCATCAAATCTCAACTGCCACGTAAGGAAAGTCATCCGAATACGTGCCTGGGCGGCGACGCACACACACCTGGGCCCGTGACGCACCCTTGCGTGACGCAGCGGCCCTGGCGGAACACGCTGAACCTGCGCAGGCCTTTGAGTGAGTTCGAGTAACACATGCTTCTCATCACGGGTGAGGTGACTACTCTGATGACGTCAGGAGTGAGTCCCAGACACGCGACTGAGGGAGGCAGGCTCCAGGCACCCGGCCGCGGGCGAGGGGGAGCGCAGGTGGCTCACAGGGCAGGGCCCAGCGCGGCGATGTGGCGGGGACTCGCCCTCGCCGTCCCTCCACGCGCACACGGCGCCGCTGGCGCCACCCAAAGCCACCGAACCGTCACGCGGTTGATAAGGTATGGCGACAGTGCAGATGTGGTCTCTGCCCACGTCCACACGTTCCATCGTTTTTTAAGTGACCAAAAAGCTGAAAAACGCGCCCAGGCAGACTGGCCAGTTTGCAGTCTGCTTCCTTCTTGCGTGGACACCGCTGGAAGGGTCGCGCCACGGCGTGGCTCCCGTCCCTGTCCCGACTCCCCGGTCACATCACAGAAACCACACGTGAAATTACCGAGGCGGTAAATCTGGAGTTTCTGCCGGGGCACGTTGGAGGCCTGCGGTAGTAAATTAGCCGCCTCCCGCGCTCCTCGTGAAAAGAGCCTTTGCATTTGCTGGTGCCGCTCACCAGGGACAAGCCCAGAACTCCCGGGTCAACCTGCCGGGAAGCCCCGAGTTCTGGGAGGGGTGGACACGGAATCGCACGTAAACTCTCCACTGTTCTCCCGTAATTCTCCAGGTGACTCTGCCGCGTGCTTCCCGCCAGGGAGCACATCCCGTTGGTCCAGACGGGGCGGGAGATCTCGGGACACTTCGTGCTTCTGTCACACGTGCTGTCCCCGTGTCTTCCAGCGTGTACGGGTGTCCCTCTCGGCCCGCACCGGCACCCGCACCGTGGCTGTTGGGGGATTCCACACACGACACAGACCTAATTAAATTACTAATAACTGCTGCCTCCACTTCATTATTGATTTTTCAGCTAAAATATTTATTGCCCTATATTTCTATTCTAAAAGTCTATTCTTGAGCATTTTTCAGATCACACAGAAGTCTAGAAGTTATGTTCCCTTCCCATTATTCTAAATAACGAAAGCACAAGGCAAACATCCGTATTTCTCCCAGACTGGCCGGCTTACGGAACACACAGGGGAAAGGATGGGTAATCCACCGTTTCCATGACCACCGTCCGTCTCTTCAGGCCGTCAGGTCCCACCGCAGGGGCGCCCGTCCCGGGCCAGGTCACAGGGCGCACGTTTCCTGAGTTACTGCAGCGGCGGGGCCCGGTCCCCAGACACGACTTTCTACTGGTCCGCAGGGTCCTCGCCAACTCGTACATGTTTCCAAGGAGGGAACCACACCAACAAGGATCAATGATTTTCTGGTTTTATTTTCAGCTTGGGTTAAAAACATCAAGCAGAAGTACTTGAAACGTCAATGAACAGGGTGAATGTGATGAAGTCAGTCACGTCCCTTACTGCCAACACATTAAACTTCACTATCGCACACTTTTCTAGGTTGATAGTTTCAAACGGTCGAAAGAAATAAGACTCCGGCCCCTGAGGACGCAAGGGGTGCGATGGAGGCGCCGTCAGCCAGGAGGGAGGAAGCCTGAGTTGGTGGAGAAGGTGCTGTGAGCGCAAGGTCACGGGCCCAGGGTGGCGGGCAGGCTCTGCTGGAAGAGTCCGCGGGGCACCCGGTGTCGGCCTGAAGCCGAGAGAGGACACGAGGGCACCGCAGGACAGAAAGGACACCAACCTGGAGCAGCGCACGCCCGGCCACGTCAAAGGGTGACCGGGCACTCGGCTGGCGCAGGAAGGCGGACGCTGCTCAGGCACCTGAATCCCGAGGTGGAGACGGTCCCTACTTTCTTTAACAGACGTGAGAAGGGGAACCTCCGCGGAGCAGGACGGCCCACTCGCTCGCCCTGCACCCTGGCCCCCGCAGCACTGCCCCCAAGCGCGAGGCCCCCTCGGGAACAAAAGGTTCTGCAGGGTCTGGCTGCCGCCTGAGGGTTTCTGGCAACGGAAATGCTGCGGACTGAGCACATTTTCTCAGAGGCTCGCGGGTCGCACCCATGTGGCCCCCTGTGATGGAGACGGGCCGCCGTCCAGAACACACCGACGGAAAGAGCCGGCGAGCAGGACACCTGCTCATCTACCCCGAGAAAGTATGCGCACGTCACGGGAAGTTGTATCAGGGATTTTGGGGCCCCCTGGTGGTGCTGCCCTCTGCCCCCCACTGGTCTAAACGACAGTGCTGCTCCCTCCCGTGGGACGCCTGTCCTCCCCAGTGCCCACTGCCCCCAGCCGGGGCCACCGCCGCGCCCTCCCCGCTGCGTGCGAACGCCCGGACGACCCTCCGGTGGGCTCCTCCTCTGACGAGCGAGGCTTCTCTCGGGGACAAGATTCTCGGGGGCTCCTCACAACAGAGGAATTCAGGGCGGGGCTCCTCCTGGAGGAAGGGGGTCCCGCCCCACCACCATGGCCGTGTCATCGAAAGGGCAAAGGGACACAGGACTGCTCACCAAGTCGCAGGACAGCCAGGTGCCTGCGCTCGACCGTGGGCTCAACACACCGGGCAGACGGGGAGGGGCCCGGGCACAGGCCCTCGGGCGGGATCGGGTGGTCCGGCCAACATGCCCCTCCCAGGAGTCGCCAACAATCGAGCCCCTTCCGCGATCACAGAGACCAGAAACCCTCCGGGGACCTCGTGCCGGATCGAGCACACGTCTGACGGGAACACAGGGCTCCAATGAGCAGGACAAGCCCCCACCAGGAAGGCATTTCTGCCCCGTGCGCACAGGTTCACACCGGGAGCCGACCAGAGCCGCTGGCGGCCACACCGGCTCTCCCTCCCTCCCGGCTGGGCGCCGAGGCCACGTTCTGTCCACCACGCGTGATCGCGGACCTTGAGGACGCTTTGCTTCCCATCCGTCCACTGCTGGACGCGAGTCAGCGTCTCAGGAATTTGGAAAAAACACTCTGACTTGAAGTCACTGCTACGCAAAAATGACAGTAAAATCAGAGAGCAAAATGCTAAGGGACGATTCCATCACGCACGCAGGTCCCAGGTCTGCTGGCCGCCCTGCTGGTCCCGGCGGGCACCCATCGCCGCAGACCCCCGGGGCGCGTGGGGGTGGACCCGCCCGGCTGCTGGAGGCCCCCACGCACAGCCCTGCCGCAGCGCCTCCCACGGCGCGGGCGCTCCTGCCACAGGCCGCCACCACCGGCGCTTCCGTCCGCCTCTAACACGGCATAGCCAGGCGGGGACTTGTTTGTGCCGGTTTAAAAGGGATTAAATAACAACACTAAAACTAAAAGATAAAAATAAAAAGTAAAAGGGGTTAAAGCTATTTAAACACAAAATAGGAACTGACGTTCCGTTACTCTCCGTGCATGTTTACGTATGTTTTATGGGGCTATCAAAAAATACTCCCAAATACGCGCCAGAAAAAGTCAGCTTGCCTTTGGGCAAAACGTACGCAGAAAGTATTCCAAACAAATACACCATATTTACCCTGTCATTTATAATTTTCTCTAGTGAGTCTTTCACACCAGAATCACGAGGCAAGTTGAAGACACGTTCTGCTTATTAAAATGGTACCATGTAAGTAGATTCTACTTGACATGTTAAAAATTCAGTAGTTATCCTTTCATTCAACAAAGACGTATTAAACCATGATTATAAGTATTTTTTAATTTTGTAAAACCTTTTTAAATAGATCAGTATTTCCGTACTATCTTTTTTCTCCGTCACTAGTCTCACGCGTCTCCTCCCGAGACCAGTCTCATGGAAACTCATTTCATGGCTACCCGCCCGTCCCTGGGAGCCCAGGTCTCAACAAGGGAGTGTGCGGCCTAAAACCCCCTCAGCGATTCACACTTATGAGTGAGTGTTAGCAAATGTGCGTCCGGACGTAGCGGAACAACACCCAGCGCTGACGTGCAGGAGCTGGGTGGGTTTTATTCCACTTGTTCACTGGACACCTGACCTTCCAGTCTGGTGAGCTCCCTGCCCACCGGCCAGGCCAGTGGGTCACGGTGTGGGGCAACCAAGCCCCCCAAATTAACAGGACTCCGGGGACTGTGGCTGGATGTAAGAAAAGTAGACAAGGTCAATGGCTAGTCTATGTATCAATAAAAGTCACACGAATAAAATATAATTGAAAAATTCCGTAGAAAACTGCTACACACATATTAACTACACAGGCAAAACTATTGGCTGGTGATGGAAAACTTCAGTAACTGGTGAAAAGTAGTGTTTCTATAAAGGAAGTTTTAAAATGACAAGGGTGACAATTGACTTAGAAGTTTCCTCTGGAGGGATGTGTGACCCCAGAGAGAAAGGAAAGGCACCCGTCTCGCTGGCCACCAACAGAGGGCAGGGCCGCAGGGGAGGGTGCGGTTTGGAACAGATCAACGGAGGTGGAGAGGAAACCGATGCTTGTGGCGTCATGTGGGGTTGGGGGGGCACCCCAATCAACGAGGGGAAGTGTGGGTTATCAATAAACACGTGGAGAAGGCCGGAAGGGACAGCAGCCCTGGGGTCCCGCCCAGGCAAGGCCACCATGGATGGAGCCACTTCTAAGTAGGATTTAGAAAAAAATTTCGAAAGAACTTAAACTTTTGGTTTAGAAGGCGGCAAGAACTTAAGTGCAGGGTTATGTTTTCTGGAGAAGTGTGGACGTACAGTCACGTTCAATGAAGTAAAAAATGGCTGTGATTCCATCGGGAAAAATACAGGCAGTGTGTGTCCAAGGTTTTCAACCTCGTGGACAACACAGAGTATTGCGAGTGGCTAATAGTGTTGTAAACTAAATCTGTCTTAAGGAAAAAGCCTCAAATGCCCCATCAGTGAAAACCAGCCGCCGAGTCCGGCACGGAGTCCGGGCCCCACAAAACCCCGCAGCAACCGCTCCGGGGGGAAGGGCCAGCCCTTCTGTTTCCAGAGACCAGAAGGGCACCAGCACCGGAGCATAGAAAACGGAGATGAAAAAGGAAACCGCAGGTAGGGAACTGCGCCTCTCCCACCGAATAATTACTTCCGCGCGGCCGTCCGCCCTCCCCGTGAGCCCGCGTCCGCGCTCGCCCAGCTGCCGTGGGGGAAACACGGCTCCATCCATCAAGAAGCCACTTGACAAATACATTCCATAATAGAAGTTTATTTTTATGGGAGGCTGAATCAAGGACTTTCCCATGCATACAAAAACTTGTCAAAATTATTTATGAGTCCTGCTGAGACACACAATATGTCACATCAAACTCCTCCTCGCC
Organism: Noctilio leporinus; assembly: GCA_004026585.1. Taxonomy (NCBI): domain Eukaryota; kingdom Metazoa; phylum Chordata; class Mammalia; order Chiroptera; family Noctilionidae; genus Noctilio; species Noctilio leporinus. The sequence goes on along the minus strand of PVIW01003983.1, from coordinate 136,769 downwards.
TCCCGAGCACAGACTGTCAATATCGCCCGGCTATCAATAACTCGGCCGCTGGCAGGGGCGAGCCGGCCGCCGGCCGCCCAAGGGCCTGGCTGCGCGCGGGGGAGGCGCCGTGCCACCGCCATGGGTGTCCTTGAGGGGAGCGCCAGGGCCGCACCCCGAGACTCAGACAATGAGTCAGGGTTGATTCCGGCTGATGTCAACAGCAGCAGCAGCGGATACGCCATCTTCCCTTCTGCTCTCAGTATCAGTGAACGTAACACACACGCCAACGCCCCAAAACCATGGCGGCAGCACCCCCGCCGCGGTCTCCCTTCCGGAAGGCCAAGTCCCCGCGTGGACCCACACGCTGTGCCCCCCGGCTGGGTGGTGAGGTCCCGGGTCGTCACTGGGAACAGCGGCTGGGCCTGCGGGGAGCTGGCTGCTCCGGCCGTGGTGACAACGGGCCCCCGGGACGTGGGAGGCACAGCCCCTCTGCAACCATGACGACTGCCCGAGCTGAAGACACTTGGCAGCCATTTCCACTCTTCACAGTCCTCAGGGTCTTCTGAGCCAGGACCCCAATGTGCCCTTCAAGTGGGCTTTGCAGGGGCAACATTGTCACTGGCTTCCGGCTGCAAAGGTGCGGCTGAGAATCCCTTACACGAGCAGGAGGAACGCTCCGGGGAGCCCCGCTTCATTCAGAACAACCCCAACACGGTTCTGCAAGGTTTCCCCTGTGCGGGGCTGGTCAGGGAGGGAGGGGGCACCCTGAGAAGAGACGCGCCCACAGAAAAGCAGTCCTGGCACCACTGCAAGTAGCCTGGGTTCACCTCCCAGCTGACACTAACGGCTCGGGCTCCGTGGGGCCTCCGTCCGTGCGCCAGGTGGCAGCTGGCAGGGCCCACACGTGTAACCAAGACCAGAGGCAGAGGACGGTGGTGGGGCGGGGCGGGCGGCCTGGCACGGACTCGAGTGCGGAGCAGAGCGGGACCCTGCTCGGGTCTGGCAGCAAACGCTGCAGGGAGAGACGCAGCCGCCACCGGACGTGGGGGGCTGGCTCTGAGCTCACGGAGGGGAACGGACTTGGGCGGGCACCACACCGGACACTGCGGAGTTTCAGAGCCGCCTGACCCGGTCACATCCGGTCTGAAGTGTGGCTGCTTAGGAAGCCCGTGGCCAGACAAGCGTGTGCCGGGGACAGGGGCGCGGGGCCCGCACCGTGGCTGCAGACTCCCTTCAGGGCCGCAGGAGGCGGGGGAAGCCAGCGTTCCTCGCGGGCGGGAAGACCACCCAGACGGGCCAGGACACGGGCCACGGGCGACTAGAGTTCCGAGCTCCTCTGCTGACGGCAGTTCACCACAAAAACCAACGCGCGCGCCCGAGGGACCCCGAGTCTCGGTCGGCGTTTGGACTTGACCCCGCGCGTTCTCCGTGACCCGTCAGCGGTCAGCAATGTGTGAAGTGACTTCCAAAGTGAGCTGGGGTTTTTTGTTTTTTGTTTTTCACGCTCGGAGGGGCGGGTGCCTGGAGGAAGTTACCCGGAACGAGACGGACTGATGGACGGAGCCCCGAGCTCCAAGGGAAGCCCCTGCGGCCCCTCCGTCTCCAGGGACCAACTGTCCCATCGCCTGCTTGACGGGGGCGTATTAGGTCCCCATCGTGCCAACCATCAAGCCGTGGTGACCGCAGACTCCGTGGGACGGACGGTCACATGACCCTTTCACGGTTACGCAGGTGCGAAGGCGAAAAGCCCCAGAAGTGCTGGGGGCAGCCCGCCCTGCCCTGCCCGCGCCCCTCGCGCCCCGCGGCGCCCCTAGGCCAGCGCCTCCCCTCCCGGCCCAGCCGAACCGGATCACTCAGCGAGCGGCGCAGCTGGTTACGAACTGATGATCTACGTTAATTCATCCCGGCTCCCCAAGCGCCCGTGCCAACGCGCACCTCCCGCGGCGGGCGGGGGACAGCGGCCGGTGACCCGCCTGCTCGCTAACCCCGCTCCCTGCGCCTCTGGTGAGCGACATCAGGCTGCAATGTCCTGACGCTGGTTTTCCCCTCTAATTTTATGACAGAAATAACCTAATTTGTAACACAAAATAACAATCTCCTTGGATTACTTTGCCTTGTTAGGATATTTTACGCATTTTTCATTTACACAGAGTTAATGGGAACACGGTGCAACTGTCTGTTATTTGAGCCACAAGAGAAACGGCGCTGAAAGTCTGAGGTGCAGAAACGACTGGCTCTCCAGACCTCACTTTACACCTGCAATAAATGGCGGACACTTCAATTCATCGGTTAGTAAATAAAGGACGATGGTTTTTATTTTATTTCCTCTGCATTGCTGGAATGAAAATCAGATTGCTTTTTAAATTCACTTAGAAACAGGACCCGTTAGGTTCCTCTCCCTAATCTCGTGTCTCGTGCGCGGGGAACCCCACGCGCCCTCCCGCGCGGGCGCTGCCCAGCTCCGAGCCCGCGCGCTCGTCCTGCCTCCCCGCGGAGCTGGAGCCGCACCGGGGCCCCCGCTCTTGCGAGACGAGACTCACGCCCAGCAGCCTCCTGGTTTCATGATCCGTTCCCTACATAAACTTTAATTAAAGCACATCAATGCCAGGTCCACACGGGAAAATGTGTCGTGACCAACGTCAGGCTGGAAGTGCCCCCCGATTCTGCTACATTAAGTGCCGACGGTTCCCAAACCGGGGAAGCCGGCTCAGCAGAGCCCCAGTCCCCAGCCCCCCAGCCCCCAGCGGCTCCGACCCTCAACAGCCTCAGGTCTCCAGAGCGGAAACCGCCAAAAACGAAGGAGCTTCCTCACCGGCCTTTCCAAGAGGAAACACCTCACGGCAGAGATTTTCAACCGCTGAACGAAACACAAAGTAACTGCTGAAGGTGTAAACATGCTAACAGTCGGCATGACTTGTTCAGTGTCAGAAATGAACTGAAGCGCTTTTCTAAATCCTGTCACCAGCACGGATGATCCCGTGATGTTAAACATTTTGAAAGACCCTTTCATACCACAGCAGTTAAAAATAGAATTTTACCACATTAGGAATAAGTAACTTTATAATCCGAATGTTTCAGCTTTTAAAAGTTACTTTTGACTTTGATGCGCAAGTCTCGTGCTACAAATAAACAACCACACTGACTCGTGGACTCCTATGGCCTGCGGCAGTTTTCTAGGAGGAGGAGGAGAGGCAGGAAGCCCAGGGAACCGTTGCTTCTGCAGCTCCCACCCGACCCCTTCAGACAGGACGGGCCCTTTGCCTGCAGCCGAAACCAGGTGACACGCAGCGACAGCCCGCACGTGAACAGGCCAGACGACCCAGGGCTGCAGGTGCCCGGAGCGGCCAAGTGGGTCCCCAGTGCCCACGGTGACCGTCCCGAGGCCCGGACGCACCCCAGCTCCCTGGCTCCGCTCAGGCTGGGAAGCGCCGGGGACACGGGTCCACGCGGAGGAGCGTGGACCTACCCCGTGACACGCGGTGCCTCAGTGAGGACCTGCTGCGCTCGGGGCGGCAGGAAGCCCCAGACCGAAAGCTCCGCTACTGCCCGCTACCCACGGAAAGCCCGTGACGCCAAGGGAACACTTCGGGAGAGGTTCAGGAACCGGCTCGCTGGGTCGGCACCAACGCTGGACCTTGGTCAGAAGAGAAACACGAGAGCTAAGGTATAACGCTGGCCCCTCACTTTCAGCAGAGTAATCGTCACGGGGGCGCGTCTTCTCTTCGTTGAGCTCTTGGCTGACCTTAAGCACAGGACGTCTGGTGGCCACCACACCGTGTCCCCGCATGCCAGCAGCAGGCGTGGGCGCCCGGCTTGTGCACGGAGCCTGGCGGCAGGCAGGTGCCCAGGAGGTCGCGCACGGGAGGTCAGCGATGAGGTCCGCGACCACGCCCGAGTCCGCTGTGCACCTCGCGTTTCGGTCTCCAGGAGCTAACCTAGTGGATCCGCTTCTAAAAGCACAAGGTTCTCACGACTTCTCTGAAGTGGTCCACGCAGGTGAGGCCGGTCTAACTGAAAACCCCACGTGCCAGACGCGGGTGCCCGTGCAGGGACCTCACCCGTCGGGGCTGGCTGGCAGCCCCCCACCTGCAGGAGCCCAGACCACGCCTGGGCCATCTGTGTCCGGGACACAGAGGACATCGCAGCGCCTGGACTCTCCACTGAAATGCTCGGAGGAACAGATGGCAGTTCGACAGGGCCTCACGCGTCACAAAGCTGAGTGGCCATGATGCCCGTCCCCACCCGGGAGGGCCCCTCAGACCGGCCGCCCAGAGCTGGAGGCGGGTTTCGTTTGCCTTCTGTTCCAAGAGGGGACACGGGGTCTGTGGCGCTTCCAGGAGGCCCCGCTCGCCTGCCCCGCAGGAGCTCGGCTGCACCGCGTGCGCACCAGCCCCGGCCACGGAAGCCACGGCGGAAACGCTCAGGAAGCCCTGTCACCCGAGCTCAGGAACGGTTCCTGCGGCCCTGCTCCCGTTTCAGGTTCAACAGCTGAACCGAACCCAGGGATGCCAAAGGCAGTCAGGCCAGGAACTGAAAAGACACAATGAAGGCAACCTTTACTTTAGGGACCACGATTTGGCTGGAGTTTTGTGGTTCCCCTTCCCTATTGCCCGACTCAACCAAAACCAGCCAGCAGGTGACCAGGCGCCCGCGACCGGCCACCACGGACCACCTTCCCTCGGCAGCAACGGGCCCCGGAACCACCCCGCCTCCCTAGAAGGGGCGCTCGGAACGGGGAAGCAGGACTAGCGTCTCCGGCAGTTCAGGCCTCAGGCTACACCAGAGCACGATGCACTTCAACCGGAGCCGGGAGTCGGCAGGCGAGAAGGGAAATGGAAAGAAAGGCGTGAAGAAATGAAACAGCTGTCAGAGGGGCATCGACGTGACGTTTTCTGATGACTAACACAATTCTAATCTTCGCCATGCCGCGGTCACGGGAGCTTCAAAAGGAAGGGTAAACAGGCCCGTCTTTCCCACGTGGATCTGAACACCGCGCGTGCGATGTGCCCAACTCTGTGCCCGTGGGGATCAATAACCCTCCTCGTCCTGGTGATCAGAGACCAGCTTTCTTCCCCCAGCCAGTGGCCACCCTAGACGCCCTGTTCGTCCACCGCGTGGCACCCTTTGCTCGTGCCTGGTGGCCTGCCAATGGCATCTGTGCTGCTTCTCCCACCAGGGGCGTCCACCACCCTCCTTGGCTTATCTGTCTGCCTCTGATGGGCGTCCGGGGGTTTCGGCCATGTTGAATGAAGCTGCCCTAGCATCCTGAACACGCCTGTGTGTGCGCAGACGCGTGTACGTGAGTCAGGAGAGACGGCTGCTGCGTGTCCTGCAAAGGGCCGTCCTCTGCTCACGCCCTCACCTGAGGAGGGAGGCGCCCCGGGTGCGCTAAGGCGGCCTGACCCAGGAGAACAACCCCACCATCCTCTTCCTGTCGCCGTGACAAACTTGGCAGAGACAGACGACGTGGCCGCCTGTCAAAGGAGCCACAAAACAAATGCGGCCCTAACTCACTGCGCTTACCTACCCGTAGAGCAAAAACGTACAGCAAGTCACTTGTTCGGGCACAACCACGTGCTTTCTAGGCAGCGTCAGCTTCTCGGAGTTCCGTGTTTTAGGAATGTGCTTCTACTGTCTGGGGCACATCAACTGCATGAGACAGGCCTACGTATAAAATTTCCAGGCAAGACGCTGGTGTTCAGGTTGCCCATCAAGACCAACTCAGAGCTTTACGACAGTTTGTTACTTGGAAGACCAGAGGCTTTTCTTGTCATTTTTGTGAGCTTTTTATAAAGGATAATACTCACTTAAGTGACTGTGATAGTCAACCAGGACCACAGAGATCTAAGTGTTGCTGTCCTTGTTGTCATCAATAACCAAGTGCTAGACTCCAAATTTTCTTCATTTCAATTACATCACAAAGGGAAAAAAATATGTGGAATTAATATGATGTACAAAGTACTTGCAATTTTAAGGAAAGTTGCTTAAAAATATTAAATTTGTCTGAGAAGTTGATTTGTATTTGTATAGCTTTCTTCTTGCTCCATTTTCCAAGAAAACTAATTTTCTATATTAAAAGTTATGCAATTTATTTCCAATTTCTCTTGTGAGGTTTTCCCCCACCCTGAACAGGGACATATAAGAGTTTAAAAGGCATTTTAAGAAACTCAAAGTTATCAGGGCAGCAAATAAAGTGAAACGTTAACAACCCCTCAGCGGGGCCATTCAGAGAAAGAGTCAGTAGGATGATAGTAAAATACACCCCAGAAAGTGTATTTTCTCATTAACACAGGCTCTCATCAGAGCTGTGCTCAAATATTGAAGACGTATCCAGGCTTTTGGTCACTAACGCACCACTGCATGTTACACGAGGACATTTATGTGACTGAGAGTTCGTACATGGTCTAAAACTATCGCCACAGGTTTTTCCAAGTTGCACTGAGGACTTGAGAGAAGTGGCCGCGCCTTCAGAAGGAAACCAGTTCCTCTCGACCCCAGTCACAGTCCCAACCAGGAGCCCAGGGAACCTGAGGAACGGGTGGCCCTGTGCCCTCTCGGGCCGCCACGGAAGAGGGGACAGGCCATGGCCGCCGTTCGTGGGACATGTGACCACACAGGGCTCCTCCAGACTCATACCTGGAACCCCACTCCTGTCCCTGCCAACGGCCAGTTTGCACAACCAAGTGTAACTACTCAGTTCGGGGCGTTTCTTCTGTGCCGAGGCCACACTCTCCCTTCGCCCGGCTGAGTCGCCCCGAATCGCCACGGCGACACGAGCAGGGCCGCCGAGAGGGACCGCGTGGCTGGGGACTGGCAGGCAGGGGGCTCGCAGGGGGCAGTTCTGCCGTTTTCGATGCTACCACGTGGTCCCCGCACTTCCTGCTTCGTTCGGGAACCTGCAGGGGGAGGCTGGTTCTTCAGCACCAGACTCGGTGCCGCACGCGGGCTGGGACGGCGCAGCGCAGGGGAACCGGCCTGACCTGACTGGACCGTGTCCGGCATGAGTGGCCGGAGGTGAGTGCGCCCTGTCCAGACCACAGAGCGAGGGCGGGTCGGGGCCGGGGCCGTGCAGCTGCCACGCTGAGTGACAGGTGACACGCTGGGCCTGCGGGTGCTCAGGGGGCCGGTCACGGGGGACCCTGTAGCCACCGACACCGACGGAAAGCACCGGCCCCACTCCTCCCTTCGATCCGCACGGCATCCGGAGGGCTGGGTTTTGAAAAGCATGTTCTCGGCGGGTAAAAGCTGTTACCTATCGCAGCAGCAGTAGGAAAACTAAACGATGATAAAAGGCAGGAAATAACTTTTTTTTTTCAGAGAACTTTACATCCGGGAAGTGAGCCTTTCAGGAAGAACAATGAGCAGGTCTGATGAGTTTCTTTGGAAGAAAAACAATGTTCTAATTCAGCAATTTTTTGAAGACCTACCAGGGCCAGAAGTTTCTTTCCCGCTTTGCCGAACTTGGAACCAGCAGATCTCATTTGCCACGTTGGGACAAAGCTTCGGTGCCCGCTTGCGGGTCACGACAGTGTTTCCGTGTGCTGGCGTGTGTCATGGAGGGAAGCAGGCGGCCGCGGGGAGACAGCGGGAGGGCTGCGGAGGGACCGCGTGCGGAGAACATGCAGCTCACGCCTGCGGGCCCGGGAGCCCGCTGAGCCCAACGCAGGCCTGTCTGCAGCGACACGCCCCGGGAACACGGGTTACAACGGAGCCGCATCGCGATGGCATAATCACCAGCCACAGCGGCTGCATTTCCCTGGTTACTGAGAGGGACGTCGGTTAGTTTCTACACAGCACAGGTTCAACAGCGGTGCCTCGAGAGGGACTGTGGGATCGTGGCATTTTACAAGCTGAGGTACTTCAATCAAGGGTTTTAAGGCCGGACTGCCTGTAACAGAACACCCTGCAGAAAACGGTCGCCCTTTCACCTTTCATACAGACAGGCAATTTCCAAACCTTTCCGGGTGCCAGGCGTGGAAAAGTTACAGGAGACACTTCCCGTGCAGGTGGGAAAGCACCTTTAGCCACGGGCCGTCCGTGACCCTGCGGCTCCAGGAAGGTCAAACAGCATCTTCCCCCGCGATTACTGGGGGACGAAGCCCATCCCAAGACGCACAGTGGTCCTGCCGTGTCCTGAACTCGAGCTGCTAGCCACCAGAAAGGGCGGGAAATAGGAAGACGCGTTACTCCAGAGCTCACGACAAAGCCACTGAATCCTAGAGGTCTCATGCAAGGTTGGGCAAGAGCTGTGATTCCACGGGCGTCTGTCTGGAATTCACGGGCAGCAGCAGCACCTGTCAACCAGCAGCTCCAGGAAGGGCCCCAGGAGCGGGGAGACGCCCATGAGGGCGAGGAACCCGCGGCTGGTGCCTCCCCGGAGCCCACGGCCTGCGCACCTGCCTCCACTGCACCCACCCGGCCCCTTCCTGCCCCAGCCCCGCAGGGCCACTGACCCCCTGGTCTCAGAAGACTTTCTGGATGCTGCCAGTCCTCCGTCACCTCATCCCTTAACGTTAGCATGTTGGCCTGTGTCACATGCCTTAGCTTTTCTCTGCCCCCTCATGATTCTTCCGTAATCACTGCCACAGAGCCAGCTGGGCAGGGTCTGCCGGAAATGGGCTACCCACCTGCCGGGCCCTGAGGGGTTCGTCGGCATGTGACGGCCAGGCCTGTGCAGGGCAGGTGCCCCGAGCGCCCGGGCAGTGGCACCGGCTGGCGCACCTCGTCGCCTGGGCCTGCGCCCTCCCCGCGCCTGAATCCCGAGGGAGCAGCAGCAGATTTCTGACGGACCCTGATGAGGTCAGGTCACTGCCCTTGGCCTTGTTGGCTCGGAAACGTTCAGACCATCCCGTATCCAGCGACTGCAAGTGTTTTCCAGACCTCCAGCAAAGCCTCCAACGCAGCGGAGAGAAACCCACCAAACTGGGACACGCAAGCCTGGGGCTCAGAAACAAACGCTGACCCCTGGGAGGCCCAGGTCCGGGGCCACAGCTCACAACCTTCGTGCGCCACGCAGATGCCACGCAGTGGTGAGAATGCCCCCCGCCCCCGCCCGCCTTGGCCGTGTCAGCGCCCGGCACAGTGGCACCGGGCAGGGACCTCCTGGAATCGCACCGCCAGGCCCCGAGGACCTCCTTCCGCGGTTGCAAGGAGAAAAGCAAGGCCTCCTCGCTGTCCTCACTGACGTGCCATCTGGGTTCCGGACACTGAAATTCATGGAGAAAGCTGTGATTTCCTGAGCCTTCCTGTGAAAGTGTGAACTGCCGTGGAACAAAATTATAAAAGAAAAAATGATTTCCTTTGTCTGATTTTGTTTTATTCCACAAGCTCAGAGCAGAGCTTCTATGAAACACACACACTGTATTTTTATGAACGACCTTCAATCACTGCTCAACAATTATAAGGGGCAAACCTCACGGCCGCACGGCCACCAGGCGCACCACCCACAGGGTAACAGCTGCTTCCCCAGCACTGGACGGGGCTCTCCTGACACGCGTGCTGAAGGCTGCTCACGTGCCTAAGCACAGGGCGTGGGTCGCCGCCCAGTCCCCCGGGCACAGCCAGGAGTCAGGCGGCGCTGCGAGCAAGCAGACTGCGTGGTAACGTATCGCTGCAATTCTGCTTCAATTAAAAGCATATTTCAGGGGGAGCCCTGGACGCTGGCTCTCTGCATTTCAACGACGCCGGCCCACAACGCTGTGCGCGCCAGCCGTGCGCCACGCAGAGGGGCCCGGGCTGCGCTTTGCATGAGTAACGGCTGCGCGGAGGAGAAGCTCCTGCACAACCTCCGCCTGGATGAGTAACGACTGGGCCCTGGAATCCCCCGGCCGGTCCACGCTGGGCATGAGAACGGATAAATCAACGCCGGCGGAGGTTTTACGAGTATTTTCACTTGGAACCAAGTCTCATTCTGTCACCCAGAGGCAGGGCAGCGGGAGCCCAGCAGCCGACCAGTGGGCAGGGTCACCTTCCGCGTGTGCCTGCGTGTCCCTGCGCGTCCCGGCCGGCTCCGCACCTGGGCTGCCTCAGGAGGACGCGCCTCTCAGAGCACAGACAGTTGCCACCACCCTAAATGGCCGTCACCTTGCGCCCCACCCACCAGCTTCTCTGCAGGGCATCGAAAAAGGTCTAAATGAAAGAAAAACATCTACATTATGATGGGTGTTCTTCACGGCAGAAGTGAAAATACAACGTCTGTAAATTCTAGCATCTCGAAGTCAGAGTTGCATATTTAGCATCATTAACATAATCAGGTCAAGTTTTCTAAAGTGATTTGATACTTGGAAAAGAGATGTTATTAGAACCATCTTTAAACAAACAGCAAATAGACGACGTCACTGCCATTATTTTAAAGTCGCTCCTGTTTTAGCTCTTCATTAGCAAGACTTACACAGGCATTAAGATTTCCAAAGGGAAGGGGCTGGAACCGGACGCTTCCCACCAGGTGTGCGTCACGAGCAACATGACAAGTCTGTCAGTGGCAGCAAGTGGCAGCTGCCTGACGTGTAGTACACACAGGGTCCCCCTACCTCTGCCGCTTTTTAGGGTCCAGAGTCCTTCCAGAACAGCAGATTACATATCTGAATACTCTGTGTACTGGGACAAATGATCTCACCTGCCATGCATGTTGCGGGTTGGACTGTGTCCTTTAAAACTGCGTGTGTTGAAGCCCTGACCCCAGCTGTCTCGATGTGACCTTAACTGGGAATGGGGTCAACGCAGGAGTAAGCTGAGGTCACAGTGGCGTCCACCGGGTCCCTGGAGATCACCGTGACGGGCGTCCTCCTAAGAGGAGGCCACGTGGACATAGGTGGGCGCAGGGAGAACGCCACGTGAGGGCTGCGGTCAGGTGCCACAGCTGAGGGACGGCCAGAGGCCCTGGAGCGACGTGGGCCAGCCGCCCGAGGACTTCAGAAGGGCGTGGCCTTGCACAGCGTGCGGGTGAGCACCGCGCCCCCAGGGCTGCGAGGAGACATCTCTTTGTTCCCCCCTAGTTCCTATGGCAGCTCTAAGAAACTCATGTGCTGTGTGTAGCATTTGTCTTAATTATTGCTGTTTTACAGCAGCAGTGCTATCTAGCAAAAGCCACGCAACTCGAGAAGTGCCGAGGCGCCCAGAGGCCGGTGTCTGCAGGGGCGTCTGCCGGCCTCCTGCAGCGGGCCTGCCGCCAGCGCCAGTCAGCAGGACAGACGCCCACGTGCCACTCAGGACCTGCGGCCGGGGCCGCGCCCCACGGCTTCCCCTGTCCCATGTGATGCCGAAAGCAGGAATTGCCGCATCGTCCGACGTGGCGCTCACGCGGGTGGTTGGCGCCCAGGGGTGCAGCCAGCGAGGGCCGCTCGAGGACAGGGTGGGGGGCAGCTCCGGCACTTCACTGGGGTGGGTGGCCCAGACTGCGGCGGGCAGGGAGGTGCCGCACAGCCCCGGGGCAGGCCGTGGAAAGGCCGCAGGCTGGCACACTCCACCGTCAGGACTGGGTTGTAGCAAACGCTCCAGCCGATGGTGGGAAGGAGGGAGCAACCCGAGAACCAGAAACCAGAGGAAGCAGGCAGAAGTGGAAACAGGAACGGCGGGGGGAGACCCTAACACACGGGCGTCACGGGGGCCGGGGGTCTGACACGTCCGCTCGAGGCAGAGGTGGGCAGGGGGTCTGGGGGCGTGTTTCACTTCCCGTACGTGGAGGCTGGAGGGAACAGGATAAAACACGCGTACGAGCCTGGACTACGAGTGAGACTGGACGTCCCTAGTCAGTGAGGCAGACCTCAGAGCTGTAAAGCCACCCGGGGCGGAAAGGGACAGGACAGGAGGTGGCGGAGCCGCCTCCCTGCACCCGGCACGCGGGCGCTGTCTCACGCGTGGCAGAGCGTGGGCAGAGCATGGCGCACTCGGGCGGGCAGAGCCCGAGAGCAGGCACGGAGCCAAGCCCAGGGCCGGCGGGAGGTCTCGGCCAGGGGCGGGAGGGGGTTGGGAGCACATGTCCTGGGTCCCCGTGGGCGTGAACGGAGGACAAGGTGAGGCTGGTGTGGACACGCTGGCTCCGAGTAGAAGTCAGCCAAGGGAAGCCAGAGAGAAGGGGACCCGGCCTGCAGCCATGGCCACGCTGAAGGAGCGGGACGGGAGTCAGAAGGAAGGGGGCATCCGGCAGCTCCCCCCCCCAGGCGTGCGAGCCCCCTCACACCCGCTCGGTCCCGTCGGGGGACGCTGGGTGCTGGCAGACCACCTGCCCGCGTGGCTCGGGCGTCAGCTCCGCGTGTGACAGGTGGAGAGACACTGGAGGTAAATGAGAGTCTCATGGCCAAAAGCAAGGCCGCCCGGGAGAGCGTGCTGGGGGTCCGTCATCAGGCCTCTCGGGCCTTCGTCACACACCCTCTCCCGTCGGGTGTGAAGCTGATGCGTCAAGTACAGACGTTACGTGAAGTGCTCACGGGCTTATTAAGAAAAGGAAGATCAAAAGCATGAACGTCAAAGCAGCAATAAATACACAACTATCAACGGCTAAACCTAAAACAGCAGACGAGGAGTCAGCGCTGTCCGCTGGGGGGCGGGGAGGGATGGAGAACCACCCACAGGTGGGGCCAGAGCAGACGGGGCGTCGGTACAGGACACGGAGCAGCCATGTCCTTACACGCACGGCCCCCAGGCGTGAACAAGGTGGGGGTCCCCAGAGGGGGAAGGGGTGCTGCGTGGGGGCCGAGGCGGGGAAAACGGGACCACCGGACAACTTCAACAGCAGACAGCCCGTCAACTCATTCGGGGCGACACCAGGCGAAGGGGTGCCTGGGGCTGCCCTGCCGTCCGCCTGCACCCCTGCTCCCTCCCAGAGGCGTGTCTCCAGCGCCCCCCGAGCCGCGCAGGCACGGGGGTCACGTACTGGGCGGGCCCGAGTGCCATGGGTGCCGCGGCCCTGCTGCTCACCTGGCGCCTGGCCGCGGGCCTCCCTGCGCCGGCCGAGCAGAGGACCAGGGCTGCGGGGCCCGTTCCTGCTCCCCAGAGGGCGCCAAAAGCTCCTCCGCTCTCCTGGCCTTTGACCTTGGCTGCTGCTTTTCCCCAAAAGCATCGAAATTCACAGGCTGTCCTGCTCACCGGGTTACAGGCGCGAGGTTGCTCATGAAAAGATGGGCCGGTGTTTGTCACACTTTTTTACCTGTAGCTGACTCGCCAGTGTCACATCTGCAGTGTGGCAAAGTGTAACCCTTCTAAGTCACCTGCAATTCTGCATACTAAGTCACGCAAAGATTACTGTGATGGGAATGGCTTAAAAGGCTGAATACAAACCCAGTAAGATGTACAATAATTTGGTGTCAACTAGCATTTCTTCTTCTTAACAAGTTTTGCTTGTCACACACAGGAAGGATTTTGGTAAAAAACGCGGGCGCACCCCAGTGCAGAAGACAGAGTAAGGGAAATGTCCCGACATGTAAAACAGTAAAAACAGGAACCCTTCCTAGCAACTGTATCAGGGTTTGATACAGTGTGATACCAAGAGAGACGACAAACACAAAGGAAGTTACTGTCATGGCTAATGGTTTAGGATTAGCCATGAGTCCAGGGGGCTCGGGGAGCCTCCCAAGTGGGGCTGTTGGTGGTCCCTGCCCGGGTACACGTCCTCACACGGGCCCGCACGCACCAGCTCTTGCTTCCACGCATCCCAGCCAAGGCGCAGTCAGAGCTTCTCCGAAGGAATGCACGGGAGTTTGTAAGCAACGCCCATCCCAGGGTGGTCCTGGGCTGGGGTCCCCGTGCCGGGCGGAGGGCAGCAAGGAAGGCTGCCGGGCGGGGGCGGCACAGACACTGTGGCCGCTGCTAACGGGGTGAACACCGCTGGGAGCGGGGATGAGCAACCCACGGGGGCCCCCCGCAACCCTGGGGGGCTCGGCAGGTGGCCGAGGGCGTGGAGGAGTGTCGTCACCTGCGGCAGCCCCTGGCGCAGGCTGCGTGAGGCCAGTCTTCGGGCCTCCCCACCCCCGCTGCAGAAGACACCCCGGCGTGTCTCGGGTCACGCTGCCCGCCGGACGGTGTCCCCATGTGGGCAGAGGAACCAGGAACGGTGCGGTGACCCGTTCAACACGTCGCACACCCAGCTCGCGCCCTGGACTCGGCCGGAAGGAGCTGGACCGCGGGACGCGCACTCCCCCTGCCTGGCCCCCACTTCACCATCGTCACCACGCCCGGGCCACCCCCACCGAGGCCACCACGCCTGAGGCTGGGATCGTTTCTTCCTCGTGGAGGAACCTCGGTGCCAGAAATCCCATCCGTGCTTCCAAGTCTCACGTCCAGGTCAGAGGCAGGCAATTCATCAGCCCACGCTGATCAGCCCACGAACACTGGCGCAGCGGCCCTGCCGGGAGGGCCCGGAAAGCAGCCCCCACCCCGGCCCAGGCTCCGCGCAGAGCAGGCCCACGCAAGCTCGGAGGAGGCGCCCAGAGACGTTGGACACACTTCAGGAGGCCAAAGGGTGCTCAATGCACCAGCGTGGAATCCTTCTCCAACCACAGAGGGCGCACGTGCCCAGGGCAGGGCTGCTCGCGCAGGGCGGGGCGGGCCACACCTGAGGGGCCGGACGCGAGCCGTGGTGCCCGGAAGAGGCGTGTGCGGGGCTGCCCCCTCACTGTCCCTGTCCCAGGTCTGCACACGGCTCCCGTCACGCGCAGGGCGGCCCAGGGGTTGCGTCCGGTCACTGCAAGCACCACCCCCAGCACTGCTGACCCCCAAGTGCGGACTTCTTGCTGGTGGGGGGCCTTGTTTCTGGGGACCAGGCTCGGGAAACCCCTTCTATGAGCAGGGCGAGGGGTCCCCCTGGGTGGGCAGCTTCCATCTTCTAACTGGTTTTCCCACACGCTGCTAAACCTGATGAAAACTTCCCTAGAATGGCTGTCCAGTCCCGACCCCAGATCTGCTTCTGTACAACTGTCTCCTTCTCCACTCATCCTTGGTGTTTCTTTCGAAAATTCAAGCACTATAGCAATTATCTTCATTCAGAAAGCGAGCTTATTTCGAAAATTAAGAACTGTAAGGAAAACGTACTATGAAAATGAATCCAAGTTCAAGTTCAAGGGCGGCCGCGGCCGCCCTGGGCGCCGCGGCGGGGTGCAGGCTGGAGGGGCTCCGCTGTCTGAACCCTTCCCGGCCCAGCAGGGCGCCCCTCTGCTACTCTCACTTTCCCCTCCCAGGAGCAAGCCCTGGGTGGCCCGGGTCCCGCCTCTCGCTCGCTTGGAAACCCCGGATCAATAACAGCGTGTAGTTCAGCCGAAGGGAGGCAAACGTGACTGCGGTTTGCAAGGCAGGGTTCGCTGTCCGTTTCCAGCGCCCGTGTTTCGTGTTCCGGTCGCAGGCGCAGGGCGGGGCGCACCCCGAGCCGCCTGGTAAACACCCGTCACTTGCCAACCTTGAGCCGGGCGCAGGCTCCCACCAGCCCAGCGCCGGGTGGACGGTCCAGGCTGCGGGCCGTACATCTTCGGTGGCAAAACAACACAGGCTGCAGCCCGGTGAAAATCAATAAATATTAACCTTTTCGGGCGCTGTGTGCGCAGTGCTCCATCCATCGCTGTCAGGTGACAGGACAGTCAGTGATGAACTGTGCGTCTCAGCTGAGGAATCCATAACAAATTCAGAAATCAATGCAGATTAACACACCTTTTAAATTAAAAAAAATCATCGACAGGTCACGCTTCCTGCGGAAAGAACACAAAGTCACCAGCTCCCGGTCCACGTGGCTGCCTTGGAGGAGGGGCTCGCTGTGAACGCACGGTAACCCGCACGGATGGGCACACGGCAGCCCCGCGCCCCTCACCTCGAGAGCGCAGCCCCAGGAGCCGCTGCCCGGAGACGTAGGTCACGGCCCAGCTGGGCACCGTTTCCAGGGCACCACAGCCCCCTTCCCCGCTTCCCGGAGGCGGGAGGGCCGCCAGTAGCCGGAGGCCCGGCCGCCAGGCTTCAACGCCAGGGCCGCCGCTGGGCGCAGCCGGGGCCCCGCAGGAGGGCAGCGCTCCGTGGAGGCGCTGGGGGACCCTCCAGTCCCTGCACCGCAGGGCCACGCGCAGCATCCGGACCTCGCTCATCCGAGGGCCGCGGCGGAGCCTCCGTGGAAGGCAGACGCTGCGGAGTTTCCCCGGGGTGCTGCAGACCCGGAGCCCAGCCTTGGGGGGCCCCAGCGCAGCGTGGAAGCCCTGCCTGCTGGCAGCTCCACCCTCAGCGACGCTAACCGTTCCCGGGGAGGGAAAGGACCTAACACTTGTTTGTTCAGTGACATCCCTGTGCAGCCTCGACGCAAGTGGGTAGAAGGAAAACCAGAATTCTTAGAAAATAACAACAGGCGAGGGACATGTCTTTGGGTGGTAACTTTTTTCAAGTGGTTTTCCAGTGAAAGTAACTAATAAGTTCATTTTTGCAATGAATATTAACCATTAGGCCCAGCGATTTTCAAAGAGACTGCTTCAGGGTGGAATCCAGAAAACCTCTAGAAAAGATAAATAATAGACCTTCCACCAGGCTCTAAGCTTCATTAATTCTTCAAAGAGGTAAGTTCTTAGAAGATGGCGCAAGAGGGAAAAACACTGAAAAAACCTCAAATGCACCAGTAAGTCCTTGGAATCGCACCCAAGACTTGCTGGGCAGAGGCAGGACCTCGGTGTGGAAAGCCGCCCGCAGGGCCAGCTGCCGGCCACCAGTGGCCGCCAGACTAAAGACCACAGCCTTTTAAAAAGCTCCGTAAAAATCGCCACTTGTCATTTTTTTAACTTGAGGTTAAAAAGATTTTTACAAACCAGTCAAGGAAAGCCTTTCTTTTCCTTCTTCTTCTTTTTTTTTTTTTTTTTAAAGACTTTTTTATTCATTATTTTCAGAGAAGGGGGCAGGGAGGGAGGGAGAAAGGGAAAGGAAGCATCAGCATATGATTGCCTTTCACCTGCCTCCAGCTACAGACCTGGCTGGAGACCTGGCTTGCAACCTGGTTGTGCCCTGGCTGGGGATCGAACCAGCGACCTTTGGGTTCGCAGGCCGGTGCTCAATCCACTTAGCCACCAGCCAGGACTTCTTTCTGTTTCAAGGACAATCGTGGCTGCCACCATGAGAGATCTTCCTGTTTGGACCTGACCCCACCCCAGTAGGTGCATTTCCTCACCTGTCCCCTAATTTGTCACCAAAGCTTTAGCTAAGATAAAAGCAAACAAAAGAATATAAATCCGCTAGAACATCCAAGATCATGGGGGGGCTCCCAAAGGCCAGCGGAGGGTCTGTGTCCTTCCGGGTCCCCAGGATGCAGCGGCTGCAGACACGTGCGCAGCCCCAGCAGCCCCGCCCCTCCCGGCCCCGCAGAGAGCAGATGGGCAAAGGGCCCGGTGGTCAGCAGCGGCAGCGTCCTCTGCTCCCAGGCCTCTGTCCCGGGGGGGGGGCTACAGCCTCAGGGCTCAGCAGCCTGCTGACCACACCCAGGCTGAGGGGCTCCTCCAGCCGGCGACAAGAAGAGGCTGTGCCCTGGAGGCGGTCAGGGGAGGCCAGGGCAGCCCTGCCAGGGGTCTACACGCAGGAACAAGGTGAGCGTCCGCACAGAGCGCGTCCCAAGGTCGGCCCGGCTGCTCTACCTCCAGAGCTCCGCCCAGGGCTGCGCCTTTAACCGCATCGAAAAGCATCTCTGACGGAGCTCTGGGCTGGTCCTCCCCACCAGGCTTCACGGGACGGAAATAAATGAAGGGAAAAAACACGGAACTTCATTTACTACTTAAAGAAGGAATAATTTACATACTTAACCTACTTAACGGTACTCTGAGTGGTTCTGATTTATTCTGATTCATTAGAACCACGCTTTCTCTGCGACGCTCAGTTGCCTCCCTGCAGGCCTGGACCACCGTCCCACCTCAACCCACCAAGCGCCCCAGCTCCACGGGGGAGCCCGCCACGCCAGGGGAGGGCCAGAGTGCCCGGTACCCCACCTATCTCTGTGCAGGACCCTGGTTTCCTGTGACCCCACACGGCTGTCCTGATGTCTCTGTGAGACCGGGGCCTGCTTCCTGAATGGTGGTTCTTCAGGCCTTTGCAACAGTTTTAATAGCCTCTGCTGCCTTCTCTTTTGAATATAAAATACCACGTGTGGTTGAAAATAGAGAAAAGATTACATCTTTAGGTTCATGACTGTTTCTGAACAAGGACATACACTAAAAAAATAAAACTGGGGACATTCCCAGCATATCCTTTTAACGTCTTGACAGGAGCTGAAATGAGAGCAGCATTTGTAACTGCCCGGGGGCAGAGCGGCTGGCACAGAGCTGGGCAGAGAAAATGCACAGTGTCCGTTCACCCTGGGAGGCCGCCAGGGGCGGTCAGCACCCTGCCCTGCCCCTCCTGCTACGATCTACTGCCCCGTGACTGCCCCTCCGCCTTTACAGCAACGGCCACCATCCTCCAGGCCACTTTACCAGCCGCATCTCCGCCGCCCGTCCTAGGACGCGCCCTCCTGACGGGCACGTACGTGTGTCCAGCTCTTGGCCGTTACCATCACTCACGACAAAGTATCCTTACATAAGAGGCCACTTACCCTGTAAGACGGATGCTTAACAGGACGGCTGAGGCAAATGGCACAAGCACTTCAAAACGCACGAGTGTGTCTAAGCCCAGGTTGCGGCAGTGTGAGGACAGCCCTCTCCCACCGCAAGGTGGAGCCATGCTTGGGTCCAACAGGTGCCCGGTCACCGGCCGCCCCTCCCCGCCCCGGTGCCCCGACACTGGCGGCTGGCGCGTGGCCTACCCCCACTGAGGCTCTGCATGTTAGCACGTCTGTTCCAACTGGCCCTCTGTAAGAAATCAATTCGGGGGGTTTCTGTAAATCTGGAAAGTGACCTGGGGTGTGAATACGGGGTTATATGAATCCCATCTCTGCGTTATGTGCTGCAAATATTTTCTCATAATGGATTGTAAAACTTTGTTTACTTCTCTTTTCCCATCTGGTTTTGCTTTGCGTCTTATGTAACTCTCAGTTTACGTAAATATCATGACGCTGGTGTGCCTCACTGTCACCTACTGCGTAAGAATTTGAAATAAAAGCAAAATTAATGTGAGTATTTTTAGGACAAAGATATAATGCCTCTTTTATTAATTAATCAACATCTGATTCTTTGTCTTTCTCCTTAAGTGTCAAGGATTAATAAAAAAAAATATATTTGGAAACACAATTCATTGTTTCTAATAGTCCTACATAGGTCTTCTAATGTCAGGTTGTTACTGAATATTATTATATATTAAAAACTCTACTTGCTATCTTATACTTGGTTTGTAAATAGAAAATATCATAGTGGTTAACTGTCAATACAGAAATCTCTAACTAAAATAACAAAAGGTCAATTTTCCTGTGTTTCAAGTCTAAGTTTTCAACATAGCCGCTCTCAAGAGTCCTGAGAACAGACTAAAAAGTAACGTAAATGTGGGGTGTGACGGTCCGTAGCGGGGGGCCCCACACCCGGCTGCGAGCCCCGTCTCCCATGCGCGGTCTCCGGTGTCGGAAGGGCAGGCCCGCCCGTCTGGGTGAACGCACGTGGGTCACAGGCAGGAGAAGCCGTGCTCCCAGATGTCAGCTCCACAGCGACCCGCGTGCAGGCTGAGCTGACCACGGTGCTCGCCTGCCTCCCGGAGCGCGCCTGCCTCTGCGCCAACTCTGCCTGCCTGGCCGCCCCCCTCCCCGGCCGGCACCCCCGCCACGCAGGCACGGCCTCCCCTTCCTCAGGGGGTGGCGACACCCGCGCCCCGTCTCGCTGGGTGGAGCCCGGCCAGCTCCTGAGTGAAGCGATCACTTGCTGGAGGTCGTTCGGGCCATAATTTCAGGCCCTCGCCACGGTCCTGATGGTCCGTCCCAGGAAACTGGACCCAGCGGGGACATCTCCTCCTCCGCTCAGTCTGCGGGTCAGCATTTTCCTTCCCTGGTAGCTCTTAATTCCCTTAAGTGGCAATTATTTAAGACACAGTTAGAGAAGGTGCAATCTACTCTCATCCAATAAAGCCTAAATATTAAAAAGGACAGAAAAATTCCGCATGGTTACGAAGGATAAATGAGACAGCATTTAGCATGTGAAAGGTACCAACCAAGTGGTACATGAGTAAATGGATGAAATGTTTAAAAAATGATCAGAGGTTAAAAGAAAATTAAGAAGAATTAAAAGGGCATACTATGTGTCAAGGAGACAGAGCATCTTAATTATAAAAGGTTAATATCACAGTCAGAGGCAAGAAATAGGTGGAAAAAATCACTATAATAAATACTACCTGGAAATCCACCCAAAGGTAGAAAATACAGAAAGTCCAAGTTTCAGGTTTTAATGAGCAGATGATAAAAATTAGTGAGATTAGTACTATGGTCCAAAGTACAAGTACACGGTCCTAACAGATGTAACCTATTAGTGCTAAAAGCATTATGCTTGGAAATGAAGTCACCATGTCCGTGCAAAGACACTCTACAAAAATTATGATTATCGCGTGAACACAATAAATAAATGCATCCTAAGGTCAAAGGCTGTCTAGGAAGCGCAGCAGGAAGGCGCGATCCTGAGCTTTACGCACCGTTCGCAGGCGCTGAAGGACAGTTGGGGTGGGGACGCGCGGGGAGGAAGGAAAAGGACAAGCCCCGGGGAGGACACCGCAGACCACGCCATGAGGGCGCCGCACCCCTGCAGGGCGCTCCCAGGTCCAGCAGGCACGCGCGTGACCGAATACCCCACCTTTGCCCACAGCAGGGAAATACCGATGACTCAAATCCGGGCAGATCCCCACGTTTGTAAAACTGAACACCCACAAAGTGGTCCTCCGTCGGTTGACTGCCTGCCTGGCACGGCAAAGAGCAGCACTTTGCCAAAGGCCCCAGCACGCGAGGCCTGTGAAGCTGCAGCTAAGTGCCGGGTTGACCGAGGACCCTCCCACGTGCGGCAGAGTCTTCCCCTGTGTCCCCTCGGAGGGTCATCCCCACGGTCAGGAAAGGCCCGGGCGCTGCGACCCACCCTCCTTCTAGAGCCTCCGGACCCCCGGCTTCTGCGACCAAACCTGACAGGACGGAAGGTGCCTGTGAAGACGAAGCCCACACGGGCTACCTCCGCTTCCTCAGACACAGCCTCCTCCTTCCTGGGGCCTGCGGGTGGCGGCCCACTGGGCTCTTGGCCACCAAACAGGTTAAGAAACGAAGTCGTCAGCAGGCGCAGTGGACACGCTTTGCCGGCCCGGGCGCTGGGTTCCGCGATGGCTGGCCCGTGCGGCTCTGGTCCGGGCTGCAGTCCTGTCCCGGGAGCCCCACAGCTCAGTCTCCGGGGACCCCAGGGCTGGGGCTTTTCCCCGGGGCTCATGGCACAGACCAGGGCCCTGCGTGTGGCTGGCTTGGCGTCGGAGGAGGCGCGGGGGCTGGGAGGACGGCCGTGACCTGTGCAGAGCAGTAGCCCTGCCCCTCGGACAGGATGACGCGACCCGCGCGCGACCCCACCCCAAGGGAGAACTAGAGACCAACACTCAGGTCCAAGTCCAAGCCTTTAGGCCAAACACGTTCCATTCCATTTATACTCTGACGACAAACCATCGCTCCTGAGAGGCTGAGTGAACACGGTTATCCATTTAACGTAACAGGCGGTAAAAGGTGAACGTCCTGACGTCCCAACGCCTAGAACGTGAACACACAGGAACTGATCTCACCGTAAGTAATAAAATACACAGCCCTGGACTTCCCGTGTAAACATAAAATAAAATTTGGTTTGTTCAAACTGAATGTGCAACATAATCATGTCTAACACATTTTCTTAGAGAAAGTGGAATGGAAAAAAATACGTAAAGTGTCGTAACAGAGTTATACCTAAAAACAAAGTTAATTCTTTGGCAAGAGATTCATGATCAAAAGCGTGCGTCCCCAAGAGCCTTTCCTCGCTGCGACGGCCGGGAGCTACCCGCCGTGGGGCAGCAGCAGAAGAGGCTCCGGTGCTCCGCCGCCGGCACGGCCCTCCCGCTCCGCCACTTCCTGCAGGTTCTGCGCCGTCCACCTGCAGCGCCATGACCATCCACCCGCTGCCTGCCGGGCTCGCCCGACTCCCCACCCGTCCCGCTCCGCAGGTCCCACAGAATCGCGCCCTTTGCCTGCCGCTCGCCCTTGAACGAGTCACCTCCCCGCACCCAACCCCTGCGGCAAACGCCCTCCGCTCTCCCTGCACTAGCAGGGCCTTCGCCCACCAGTCGCCAGGTCCTGGCACAGCAGATGCACTGGGGACCTGCTCCCGGTTCCTCCTCTCTGGCTCTGACCATGAGGGAAGCTCGCTGTCCGGCCCTCAAGGTTAAGCTAACGAGGCCTCATCCTATCCACGGACCACTGGCAAAACACCACAAGGCATCACAGGTTCAGGGGCGACTAAATGCTCTACACAAATGCCAACAGATTCAATACATAAGCATAAAGAACGTGCAGCGATGCTCTTAACCGCCTGGCACGCAGACAAAGACATGAGGTGGGTTTAAGAAAACCCACCAGACAGCACTGGAAATTTCAGGAAAACCACCTGGGCACTTGCACGTCTCTCTCGCTCTGCTTTTAAAGCCAAGGACCTAGTTATCAGCAAGTCTTGTTTTCAACCAGGCAACAGGGCGTGTCAGCGCGAGGGTGCCGGTCAGGCCAGCAACCCCGGTGACCTACCTCGGTGTGCAATGTGAGGTGGGACATCCACTCTTGCCGCTCCAAAGCAGCACCCACTGACATACTTAAAATGGAGCAACTTCAGTTCCGTATTTTATGAATTAAACACAGGGCACTTCACGTGTGCCAGGCACTCTTGTCAATGCCGTACAAATATTAACTTATTTAATCAGCCTGGGACATTCCTCTCCAACCCCTCCTCCCACATCTGTCCGCGGCCAACATCTGGCAAGAGGCGGGTGTGATAGTTCACGCTAACTTAGGGAGCCAGACGGCGGACGCGCAGGAGACCCTGAGAGGCGGCGCCCCAGAAGGAGGTCTCTCCTGGATAGAAGAAGATAAAAGTTTACACCCCATCCGGTGTGCGTAATTCACCCGCATTCACTGCAAAGGGGTCTCGCCTTCCCCTCTGTACACAGGAAACCGCTTCAGCTTGGTTTTCATTTTCAGCCTGCATTAAAATGACGGTCTTCCCTAAGTCACAAGAATGACGCTCTGCCAATCCCGCCGACGGCCTCCATCACAGGGGCAGCACAGCCGGGCGCGAAGGGCGCGGGCGGAGGCTCAGACCGGCCGGGAAGCCAGACCTCATTGCGTCCTGCGGCTGCAAAGCCACTGGGGAGCTCAGTGACTGCTGCACGGAGACAATTTCATCTCGTAAAACAATGCAGGTACGTGTTTTTCATCTTACTTAGAAATTTTAAAAAATGGAAAAAATAAGAAAGGGTAAGCATGTCTGTAAGCTAAAATATTTTGCTTCTTCCTATTTGTTCTGCATAAATTAACTGTAAATTTACTCAATCGATTTATATATTTCAGATCCTGATTAGCATGTATCATCTAACATCTTTTTGGTCTATTTAATTTTAGAGTCTCAAGCCAATTAGTATAATTTCTGTATTAACTTCCCCATTTTCATTTCCCATCCCAATCAACTGACTTCCCTAATGACCCCTCACCAAAAGAGACACCTAGTTAATATGCTCCAACATGGATATGTGCAGAAAATATAGAAAAGACAAGGGCAATTGGTTTTCATATATATTTGTAATGTTTAAAATTTTAACTGTGGTAAATATGTGTAACATGAAATCCACCATCTTGACCATTTTAAAGTCAACAGCTCAGTATAAACATACTATATTGACAATCAATATTTGGACAATCAATCTCTAAATATTTTTGTATCGCAAAAATGTAACTATACCTACTAAACTCAAATATAATCGTAAAAACAAAACACACAGATACTTTGGCTGACAGTTTGACAGCTTCCCTTAAAAGGTAAATAACGGACACATAACGTACCATCCAGGTAGCTCATGCCCAGGTACTCGCCGCAGAGAAGGGAAACTGCCTACCTGGGCTGCTGGGGACACTGCTGCCCTAAGTGCTGGCACCGTGGACCTGCCTGCACGTGCATTTCATCACGGCACGGCAACCCTTCAGTGTCCTGCAAGAGGCTCAGGTCACGAAGGACATGGCTTTCCTCTGGCAGGCAGTGATGTTGAGCATCTTTCCGTGTGTGGACATGTCGATGGCGTTCTTCGGAGAAATGGCTGTTCAGATGCTTTGCCCATTTTTAATTAGGTTACGTGGCTAGTTATTTAGGCACAAAGGTTCTTTATTCTGGATACAACTCCCTTGCCAGACAGAGTTAGAGTTTATTTTTCGCATTTCACAGTTTCCCTTTCATCTTCTTAATGGCTTACCTTTGTGCTATAATAGTTTTTAATGCTCACGTAGTTCAATTTATCTATCTTTTCTTTTATTGTCTGTGCTTTTGGTGTCCTATCGGAAACACCACTGCTTAACGGACCACACGATCTGCTTACGATTTCTTCCAAGGGTTTCCATGTAGGCCTTTACTTTGGATAGGCAGGGGACACAATGCCGAGTGCCCGTGGGACCGCAGGGCCCCCACACTGGCCACTCCCTGGCTGTCCTCTGGGAGGCGCCTGGAAGGCGGGAGCCCGTCTGAGCCCAGAGGCAGCAGCAAGGAGCTCACCAGGCATGTGTCTCGGTTCCTAGTTCCGTTCTCAGGAAAGGGACCAGCATGGCCACCAGAAGAGGCTGGTGTCAGGACGGGGCAGGGGGCACCCATGACCTGGGGCCCTGGCGGGGCCCGAAAGCAAAGTGAGGCTCCAGAAGGACCGGGCACGGTCGGCGTGTGAAAGACCGAGCTGGGACGAAGCCAAGGTCAGAGGGGAGACCGTCCGCCCGCAGAGGGGGAACGGAGGCCCCCGCCCCTCACGAACGCGCCCTGCGGCCCGGCTGCCCTGCGGCTCTTCAGTCACCCTGAGGGGCAAGTGCGTGAACGTCCGGCGACTGCAAAGGAGTCACAGTTGGCAAAACCACCGGTCCGTGTTCCTCAGGAGACCCAGGTCACGAAGGACAAGGCCGGGCTGAACCTGCAGGAGGCCGTGACCCGGGAAGGCCTGTCACCGCCCCGCGCCAGCACCTGGTCCGGCCACCACACTCGGTCCTACGTGACGCCAACGGTTGGGAAGTTGGATTAAAAACTGTACGGAACTTTGTGTACTATTTTTGCAACTTTTCTGTAAGTTTTGAATTATTTCCAGATAAAAGTAAAACAAGGACAACTTGCTAAATGGCAATTTTGCTCACTAAAAATAGAAATAAATGAGGCTGCAATGAATAACAATGTGATTTTTCTTGCACCTCCTGAACTAAACTGCGAAGCTAATGACACAGTACAGCACACTTTCCTCACGACTTCAAGTCCAGCAGCGCTGCTGTCCGCACCACCGTCCCAGCGGCAGCTCCACTTGACCCGCAGCGTCACCGGGGCCTCTCCCTCGTGCACCTGCCTTCAGCCGGGGTCAAGTCACGTCGCAAGGCTGCGCCGTCTTTTCAGCTGGGCACGTGGCCTCAGCTGGGCACCTGGCTCTCAGCTGGGCACCTGGCTCTCAGCTGGGCACCTGGCTCTCAGCTGGGCACCTGGCTCTCAGCTGGGCTCGTGGCGAGATCAGCAAGGTGACTAGACGAGGGCAGAAAAGAAGGTCCCACACACTAATGTCCCTGCAGGCCGCCCACCAGAGGGGACGGGGAGCTTCTTTAAGGAAATGAAACGGTCCTTCAGGGCATCCGTCTCTCAGATCCCGCAGCCAGGGCCTGAGCCCAACTCTCTAAATGCTGCGAAGGCCATTCTGACCTCACAGGATGTTAAAACTTACACTAAGAAGGTCACTATTTCAGAATTATATTCTCTAAAAATCTGTCTTAAACACAGAACAGGAAAAACTCAAATAAATTAGGCGCGGAGCTCCCACTCTGAGCCAGGTGCTGGGCGGGCCTGCCTGAGCCCTGGCGGCCCACCCGCCGGCGGCCGGGCTCAGGTCCCGGCGGGCGCGGCGTGAGAGCCGTCCCTTCCGCGGGCATCGCAGGCGCAGAGACTGTCCCGGCGCTTTCCTGCCACCTGCACAGCGGCCTAGCCCAGGCCTGTGGCTCTTCCGATAAAGACGATCTCCACGTGGACAGCTTGAAAGGCTCCCACACGCAGGACCTCACAGTCAAAAGGAAGGAGAGCGGCGGGTCCCGTCCTGCAGCTGAGGTGGCTGATGACCCGCCCAGGGTCACCCCTGTCCGCAGCAACGACGCCAGGGCTCTGCAAACCCAGTCCTCTTGGCTGACCCTCCTCCCGTCCTCCTGTCCACCCGTCCTCCTGTCTGCCTGTCCGCTCATCCGCCTGCGCAGGACCCCGTGGCTGGAAACATCTCACAGGCAAACAGGCGTGGCCTGCCAAGGGCCTCGTGTGTCACGCGTCCTCCGCAGGCGGGAAGGTGCGGTTTCTAAGATCACAGACCACGCTGGGAACACCACCCGAGACCTGTGCTGCGGAGACTTGACGGCCAGCGAGGTCTGGCGCACCCGCCCCTTCCCTTTCACCCTCCGCCCGGGAGGCACTGAGTTCCTCAGACCCACCCGACACGGGGCGCCCGGGCCGGCGAGGCAGACGGGCGACGCCGCTGGTGGCCTGCCCTGCAGACGGGCGTTTGCAGACGCGTGATGAGAAGTGAGGCACGTTTATGCGCAAGCAGGTTGAATTTAAACATACTTAGGACTATCATGAGGGTGGTGAAAACCTCTTCCGGGACGGTCTTCAATACAAGACAAGGTGGTGAGGGGGGAGGGCCTGCCGCAGGGCGGAGGGCGCGTGCCTGACGCTGCTCACACGGGCTGCGCAGGACATGGGAGAGGGCAGCCGGGACCCTGCGAGCCCCACGGGGTGAGTGCACGGAAGATGCCAGGAGAAACGCCCAGCGCCCAAACACCCGTCGGCCTTCACAGGACAGGCCCGTGCGGATGGGCCAGGGGCCTGAGACAGGAGTTTGAAGGGAGCAGGCCTTTGGCAGCCGTTAGAAAAGTCGTGCGTTAGCCCACGAGTGGCGGAGGGTTAAGCATCCAATGGCTGAACCCTCATTTATTTAGGAAGCTTTTGTTGGCGGGAGGATCAGGAGCCCGGAAAACACGGGATCCAGGCTGAGGGTTAAAAAGGAAAAGGGGAGAAGCTGAAAATTACAGAGCAGTCGAGCCTCACGTCTATATTAGGGAAAATCGGAGACGATGCTTATGGATGATCTTAATGATACATCAGAAGTACAAGTTAATAGGCGTGAGTCAGCACGGCTTTACCGCGGCAATCTGTCAGGAGAAATTTCGTGCCTTTTTAGGTTGAAGTAATAATTGGTTTATATAAGGGAGAACCAATGAGGAACTGTCAAGATTTTCTGGGATTTTGGACCTTTTCACAAAAGGAATTATTATTCATGCTGTCACAGCCCATGTCAGAGCTTCGAGGAACAAAGGGGTGCAAGTCGGGGGCTAGAAATGGGGCCAAGGAGCCGGAACAGGCCTCGCTCCCTGGGCCCAGGCATCGGGATGCTAATGTGTTTAATCAGCGACGGGAAGTCCCTCACCCAGGGCCCTGGAACAGGCGCAGGGCACCCCGAACAGGCGCAGGGCACCGGCACGGGGCAGCCTCCCCTCGGCGGGCACCAGGGCATCGGTGCTGCGCTCTGGCCCCTGCCCTTCTCCACGCCTCCTTCGTGCTGAGTTAGAGATACTTGGTTTTAGGGGAATAACCCACTTTCCCGTCCCCCCGGAGCCTCGGGCGGGCAGACAGGCGGCTCCAGGCCTTGCTGTGAGGGGCAGCGGCGGGACACCCGGAAGAGGTACGTGGCACACAGCTGCCACCCGCCGAGGTTTGCCCGGCGGTCTTGGGAGCGGAAGCCCCTCCTTCCTGAGGGGCAGGAGCCCCAGGATCAGGGTCATTAACATGAGGCACAGGGAGACCCATGGGGACCGATGGCCAAAGGACGTTTCTGTTTCATGTCATCGACTCGGCCCCAAACCTCTTCGGTACAACTTCCCCAAAACGCAGAGAACGGACCTGTTCTTGTTTTTCAAAAGCAGCCCTGGACACCACGGTGGTCCAGTCCGACAGGCGGTTTCAGGAGCGACAACAGGACGTTGGAAACGACACATCAGCAGAAACCTACACTCAACCCCGGCAGGCGCACCCAGCGACCCCCGGTTCTGCTCTTCACTGCAGGCGGCACAGGGGCTCACGTGCACCGCCCCACGGCGCACGACCCTGTCCCGCCGGCTGCCGGCACCCAAGGGCCTCGACGAGACCCTCCCAGCGGCGGCCAGCTTCTCAGGCTCTCACAGCGGGACTTCAACCACATCGTTTCAATCGCAAACATTTTGTAAAAGTAAATCTAAACGTTTAACAACTGGCTACAATAAAAAGCACAAACGACTATCGCTTTGGCTCAACTGTTTGGAACACTTGCTTTTATGAACTTGGTTGGCGTAGGACAGTGGTCCGTCACATCTACTCTGGTCAAGACGAAACTGAAAGGACTACTTTCCGGCCACGTGGGACACAGCCTGGGCGCAGGTGCCCGTCACCGACCCCATGACGCTAACACAGATGGCGGCCACGCACCGAGAGGAACCGAGTGCAGGCCCTGCACCCACACGGGCGCCGGGCGCTCAGCCCCTTACCTGCGTGCAGGTAGGCCAGGTCGGGGTTCTCGATGTCGGGGTGCTGCTCTTTCAGGTGGTTCCGGAACTCCACAGGGACGTTGGTGCCGTAGTCACACTTGGGGCAGTTGTACATCTTGACCCCCTCGTGTTTGCCCGTGTGCAAAATGTGTTTGCGGATATTTTCAGCACAGTTTGACCTGCCGAGTAAGAGAGAACAGGAGGCACTGAGGTCACGTCAGTAACACCGGCCCTGGCCCACAGGAGGGCTGGCTGCGCGCCCCGCGCCCTCTCTGCTGCGCCTCCAAGTCCTACTGTACACGGGCCCGTGGGGCGGCCATGCCTGAGCGGGGCTAACCGCCCAGCGGCCTTTTACCCGGTGACTCAGGTCCCCTCGGACCCTGCAGTGCCGAGTCCCTGGTCCTGTGACTCCAGTATCAGATCCCGTGGGCGCCACGTGAGGGCAGCAGAGGCCACGCCCCGCACGCTGGGGGCCTGCACAGGACAGCGCGCCATGGGGAGGCGCACGCCCGGCCCCACGGCTCAGGGGCCAGCTGGGCGCCGCGCCTGGCGCGCTGGTGTCCACACAGGAGGCCCTACAGTCGTGAGGACATTTCCAGTTGAACTTGGAGCATAACGCCGAGAATCCTGAGGCAGCTTTCTCTCCCCGCCTCTTTCTATCGGCCCACCGGTCTATTCATCCACCAGCAGAGGCGGGAAACTAACGAAAGGACTCAAGATGGGAGCTGGCTAATTTTACAGCTTCTTTAAAAAGTACGTAAAAGGAAATCTTTTATTCAGTTCAAAGGCAACGTATTTAAACACAATAAATACAACACAAGTACTTCCAGACTCCATGAAAGAACCCGTCGAGACAACACACGCACGGCCTCATATGACAAAGCACACAGATGAAACATGTTATCTCACCTAAGGAGAAGGGAGCCTGGAAAACTTGTGTTGTTTCCCCCTCTGACGTATCTTACGTCGGTTATTCTTAAAAGGTGCTGTTGCCGCTGTTGAGCAAATGCCCGTTCGTGAATTTCAAACATCCAGGTCCAGCAGCGGATACGGTCGTCCCCTCGCCCCCGGGCCCTGTGCGCCCAGGTCACCCGCAGGCGGGGAGGCGCCTGTCCTTCCCAACTCCCCACCGTCTCGGGGCAAAGAACACCGACCTTTCCAAGCTGCACGGGCTGCAGTTCTTTTCTCCCCACTCTGCGCGGATGTGTTAGTGTTAACGGTCGGCACCCCGCTGTCCCCTGGGCTCGCTGCGCGGGGACCCTCGGTCCTCCGGCCTCTCGTCCGCCCTCCCCCTGCTGCTGCGGGACAGGCCCGAGCGCACCCTGCAGCCCGGACGCCGCTGCCCCTCCCGCGTCCCCCCTCCCCGTGTCCTCGGCGCCAGGTGGAACTGCTTGCAGTGTCGGGGCACAGGCTTCTGAGATTTGATCAGTTTTGCCCAACGGCCCCCGGGGAGCGGCAGCAGCGTCGAGCACCCATAGTGTCCAGCGCCCGGTTCCACACGTTCCTGCCGGGGCGTCCTGAGCTCCCGCACGGTCGCCCGTGGTGGCCGGCAAACGGCCGCTCCCTGGAGTCTCCACCCGCACTTCCCCGAAGTTCCATGACGAACTAGCCCTGGTTCCTGGATGGAAACGGCTTCCACAGGGCGACAGCCCCCCTCCTACGCGTGAGGACGGGGGCTCCGTGCAGGACAGAGGGGCAGTTCTTCCCAAGTTTCACTTTTTCCTTAGGCTTTGCTCACAGCATCTTCTCGAAAGCAGCTTGTTTTGCTCACAGTTGGTCCCGGCTCCCGCTGGCGGCTCTCGGACCCGCAGAGCCGCGCGCGTCACTGCAGCTGCCCGGGGGGCGGTGTGGTGCGTGGGTCCCAGCTGCCACGGGCTCTCCCGGCAGGGCTGACCGCCGGCTCCCCGGACTGGAAGCGGCCCCTCCTCACCAGGTGACCACCGGACGCTAGCTCTGGGCGCTTCCACGGCCACCCGCAGAGACGCGCGGTTCCCTCCCGGCTCCCTCCGGGTGTTTCCCGGACCACAGTAAAGCCACAGGACCCCTGGCTTCCCAGCACCTGGGAAGTGTCGTTTACGCGGTACTTTTGCTCACTAAGGGCAGCAGCGCTACCTCTAAAGCAACGGACGCACATTCCTCAAATTAAAAAACCCTTGATGGCTGAACAATGCTACACCCTCTGAGCCGACAGTAAATGACTGACACTGAGACACCCCAGGGAACACGCGTGTATCTGTTAGTAGGTGCTGAGGACACGGCATCGCGGATGAAGAGATCGGAGTGCAGACGAGAAGGGCACCACGGTTGCGTGCTCACGTCCTCCGGAGCATGAAGGGCACAGGTGCGTGGGTATGTATGTGGCATGAGGCATCACCGAGTTACAGGCGAGGGCGAGGACACGGGAAACACCGCAGCGTGGGCAGAAACCAGCGAGCGGCAGGGGCGCAGGCGCAGGGCCCAGTTCTCCGGGCACCTGCGCACCTGCCACACCCCCTCCCGGGGTGACACCAGCCACTGCCTTGACTGCTCGTGCCAGCTTGGTGTGTGTTACGTATGGAAATGGAGGTAAAGGTTCTGAAAATGCTACTTAAAGAAATATGCGAATCTTGTCCGATACCGTGTCCCAAACTTTCTGACCATGGAGTGCTGTTCTGTTGTTTCATGACGATAATGCACGTCTCATTAGTCTTCACGAGGATTAAGATAAACGATGTTAAGTATGCCCAGAAAATACAGTAGGTACTGAATTTACAGTAGTACTTGTCTTCATGTGAAATGCAAAGCAGTTTGACTATCTGGATCATGACTGGCAATTTTCTTACTGTACATGAAAAGCAATTTCAATTCATTTGAATAAAAATAGATTCCTGAACATTACATAGACGCTATGTTATGTGTTGAGAAATGCAACTTCTCTCCTGCCTGGTCAGCATATTCTCTTTTAACGTCTTTCATCAACATCATTCCCCTGTAGTGAAGTGTAAGTATCGGAAAACGTGTTTCAATACTGGACACTACGGTGCACGGTACCTAGAAGTTCTTTGGGAAGAGGTTTCTGTCATAGCCCTGTAACAGGAATCCAAATAAATCGGTAATAGTTCGGAGGAAGGCTGTATGTAAATTACACTTAGGAAGGGGTCACATTCTGTTTCTAACCAATGACACTTAATTGTGGATTTCCTGGGCAGACCACCACGCTCTCTAGCCCGGACACGGAGAAGACCCCCGACGCTCACCCGGCCTGGCCCGACCGGCACGGCAGCCAAAGGGACGCGGTCCTGTCCCACCTGCACCCCACTGGCACGGCTGGTAATTTCAGATTCCTAAACATTTGTGCCATGCGCTGACTCCGCCCTCCCAGAGCTCTGGGTGTAAGTTTGCTCAGTCGTAGATTTACAATGCACACTTTACCCTGGCTGGTGGCTCAGTGGATAAGGCGCCGGCCTATGAACCCAAAGGTCGCTGGTTTGATCCCCAGCCAGGGCACACCACCAGGTGGCAAGCCAGGTCTCCAGCCAGGTCTGTAGCTGGAGGCAGGGGAAAGGCAACCACACCTGGATGTTCCTCTCCCTCTCTGCCTCCCTCCTTGCCCTTCTCTCTGAAAATAATGAATAAAATCTCTCTCTCTCAAAAAAAAAAGCATATTTATTCATTTTAAGTCCAATCAAAAAGCATTGAAACAGCGTTGAAACCTTTGTCATGCTAACCTGACATGATCTATTCGGAAGGAAAAATGAATAGGCAAGAGTCACTAACGAGCAACCGCTGACTGTATTTAACCATCTGTGTCCGTTTTTACCAACTGCTCGCAGGACCCATTTAAAAATAGCCGCTGTCTCACCCGGGTCCCTGCGCGCGGCGTTCCCTTTGTCCCTGGCGAGTGTCCCGAACGTCTTATTTCGAAGCAATATATGGAACTCCCGCAAGGCGCCTTCCCATTTCCATGCGCTCCCACTCCTGAGAGCCCTTGTCCGGTGACAAGGCAATCTCCCCGGGACGGCAGCCGCGCTGCGCCCCCGAGTGACAGGGCCTGGGCGTGAGTGAGTGCCGCGCAGGCTGTAATTATGTCAGCTGGGGAGCTGAACAAGGGGCTGATGGATGCGCCCGGCCCGGCACCAGCCCCGGCCGCCTCGGCGCGGCCGGCAGCGGGGACAGGGAAGCCGAGGGGGAACACACGCCGCGCGCCGTGATCAATGGGTTGCCCCGGCCGTCTTCAGGCAGATGTTCCGGGACAGTATGATCTACAATTACTCTGCCTTATCACTTTCCCAGGGACAATAACGCTCCCTGATTCTATAGCTCATGTGAGTGAAGGCAGATCCGTGTTCCTTCCACAACACGGGCTCACCCACCACGGCGCCGGCCGCGCCTGCAGAGCCAACGGAGACACGGCTCCCACGTTTCAACCACATGCCCGTCTCGTGAAACAGGAACGAGCGCACCGTGTGGAAGAGACCCTCTGGCTCACAGGGGCAAAGCGGGGCAGTGCGCGGGGGCGTCCGTGGACGGGAACGCGGCCCCGTGGCTCGAGAAGCAAGATGGGGGCTGCATGGCCGCCCCGGTCACAGCATCCCCCCAGGGGCCTTCTTTGAAAGGCGCGGGTCACTACGGAGCTGTCTCAGTCTGCAGAGGGAGATGCGCTTTCCATTTTCCAAGCGACACACCACACTCACACCAAACACTGAGTTCCAGCTGTTACCTCCTTGGGGTCACTGTGATTTAAAACAAAAATGCCCCCAGAAGCCAAGGAAACCCGCCCAACGTGTCAGCCAATGTCGAAGGCGGCATGCCGGCCCAGCCTGCCCAGCGGGGGGCACTGTCCCCTTCCAGACTCCTGACGCCGCGCGCAGCGTCCCCAAAGCAGATCTGTGCCGGTCACACCAGGAGGGCCAGGTCTGCGTCCTCTCTGGACTCGGCCCTCCCCACAGAGCCGCCCCGTTTCTAGTGACCCCGCCATCGGGAGGGCAGGGTCAGTCTAACGGCGCTTCACTCAGGTTGCAGCCCCAAAGCACAGAGTGTGTCGAGGTCCGTGACCGCAGGGAGTGACGCCATGGTTGTGACTCCTGGGAGGAGGTCCACCAAGGGAGCCGTAGGTGGCGCAAGTGGCAGGGCTGTAAATACGGCTGGGAGTCAGGTGTCATCACAATAAATGGCTAATGATGTCACCAGCGTGGCCTGCTAGATTTACCGGCCTCAGAGAAACCTTGGGACATTGACGAACGTGGTTTGGAGTAAGTCATAGAAAAGATGTCATGTTTTAAAGGACGTTTACGGTGCATGTGTGCTTAGCGATCCCACCAAGCTGTTCCGTGTGACGGTGACGGTATCGTGGTGTTTTGAGGAAGTTCTGTACACAAAGCCAATGAAACCCCGGTGCTTAGGGGGGTCTCCACGGGGCCCCCACCACTGTGGGGTCCCTGTGGGACACGTCCTTGCACCCTCCCCCAGTGAGCTGAGCGCAGGAACGTGTGAACTCAGTTTCCTGTTAAAATTCTCCACTGGCCGCCCTGCCTCTGGGTAGCCCTGGTCGCGCAACTCCACGCGCCCCGCGGGGTGGGAGGCAGCCCAAGTCAAGGGAGGGACTTGCTCTTGGCTGAAAGGAAAGCTGCCAGGGTTTTAGAACAAAACACATTTCTCAAACTTAAGTGCCAACCACTTTACAACAAATAATCCAGCCCAAGAGATTGATTTGTTTAATTAAGCACAAACACTGAAAATCAACCACATTTTCTCTCGAGGGGAAATTCTGATTTGTTGGTGGTGTCTCACAGGTGTGTTGAAAGTTGTCGTTTACGATTTGGAAACAAAGCAGCGAGGACGGTGAGGAAGCCGACGTCCGGGCAGAGTCACGGCTGGCAGCAGAGGGCCAGGGGCCAGGGGGCACCGTCCGGACCCAGGCCGACGTGCCAACGAGAAAGGCCTCAGGTTCACTGCGTCCAGGGGGTTTAGGCTGAATCCCCGGGGGGAAGTGATCAGGTTACATGATCGGCTGGGCTCCCTGGGGCTCCGCAGTGAGCAGGACCAGAGCGCACTCCCCGAAGAGAAGCGAGTCAGGCGCGCCCCAGACGGTCTCCCAGGGCACTTCTCCGAAGCGGGAAGAGGCGGCCGGGAGCTCGTGTGTGAGGGACCCACGGGCGTCCTTCGCGCAGTAAGGCCCGGCTTCGCCTTCCTTTTCCTTCTTCCCCAACTTTCGGGCCCGCGGGCGGCAGCGCCTCAGCACAGGCTGAGACAGGTGCTCTGGAAACAGGCGGAGTAACCGACACCCTGCGTTCTCAGTGGCCCACACGCCCCTTTACGTCCACGCCGTTTGGGTTCAGGCTACAGCTCCCCTAACAAGCCGAGTGGCGGGAGCCGTGTGCCCGGGGGACACAGTCCGCAGAGAATGGTTCTGTTGTGCGGGAACAGCCCCGGCGCCGAGGGATGCCTTATTATGCAAGAGGCGACTGCCCAAAAAAGAGTTTCTATTTTCCATCCCCGGCAGGGAAACAGCCACAGGCACATTAACGACCACCCCCGGGGCTGCCCGCAGTCCTCTGGGAAGCCCGTCCCCAGGCGCCGCGGCCGTAACGACCGGATCTGGGACTCCGCGCCAGCAGGGAAAACATGTTTGTGCAGAAGCGGCTGCGAGCGGAGGGGGCGTGTGGTCACTTCGTGCTCAGCGGCTCCAATTACCCCGAGGTCCCCACGCTTCCTGCAGCGCCACCAGCCACCGCGCAACTCACCGCCCCGGGAACAGGCGTGACGCTCTTGACCTCCCCTCTGAAGAGCACCCCACCCAACCTGCAGCTTAGCTGTCACCGTGCTGTGGGACCTGCACCCCAAGGACAGCTCGCCGCGAGAACTTGCAGTTCACAGCGAGAACACTTGCAGGCGGCCAGTGAGCCTTTCGGCGGGTACATCTTTTTGTTTCATCCCCTGGATTAGCAGTTTTAATGCAGTATATAGAGTAGAGCGGAAGGACTGGAGTAAATAAACCAGTGCTGACTTCACAAGACAGAGCCAGCTTCCTTCGGTGCATCTTCTCCCCTCTGCTGAGCACACTGCAGGCCTGTCGCCCAGTGAATTCCAGTCTAACAGCAGCAGTGGAACCAATGCCGCTGCCCGGCTGTCCTCCCGGCACGGCCGGTCCTGACCCTTCCCAGCCCCAGCCCAGCCCCCTGTCAGGGCTTCGGCTCTTTTGTTGTGGCAGATCCCACCTGTAAACAGCACCAAGCATGTTTCCTTCCTCTGCGTGGCTCATTTCACGGACGAAATAGTTCCATGTCAAGTCGGTTCTGATGGAACCAGGCCTGTGGCATCAGACGGCCTACGTACACAGCATGTCCGGTATTAACACCAGATTCTGCCCTTGAGCCCGTCCGGTAGCAGCACTGTTCTCCACGAATTCCAACATCCCCCACGAGAGATAAAGGCGACCTCTGCTGCTGGGGCGGAAGAAGAGGGGCTGTGGGTGGGCGTGGGGTCTCCCTCCTCCGCGAGGTGTCCCGCTGCTGGGAGCGAGCCTGTCCCACCGCTTCTCCCGCCCGCAGGAAGGCAGAGGAGGCCGGAAACTCCGCGGGGCCCACCTGAAGGCAGAAAAGAACTCCGCAGGGTCCGCCTCCCTCACCGGCACATGGGAGACCTGACGCAGACCCTCCCGGCCCCAAATTTTCGCTGCCACAGGCCTGCGAAGGCTCCCTTCTGGCTGCCGGCACGTGAGATGCATAAAATGTTTCTACTGTTTGTAAATTATACAAAAGTGCACAATACGATCTAGGACCTGAAACTTTTTCATAACTAAGACGCACGTACGTCGTTTTGGCACTACAGCTTAAAACTAGCCCCAAATGCTTCCAGCATCACGCAAAGTTAAGATAGAATTCAGTTAAATTAGAAGTACCATCTGACAGAAATTGCCTAGGCTACACACACACACACACACACACACACACAGACACACACACTTCAGGTGGTCGTGACAGGCAGCTCCTTCTACACTCACAATGTGTGAGAACATGCTGAATTCAGTTACAAAAAATAAGAAACATGCCCGGGCTGGTGGCACAGTGGATAAGGCACCGGCCTGCGAACCCAAAGGTCGCACGTTCGATTCCCAGCCAGGGCACGTAACCAGGCTGCAAGCCAGGTCTCCAGCCAGGTCCGTGGCTGGAGGCAGGTAAAAGACAACCATACATGGATGTCTCTCTCCCTCTCTGCCGCTCTCCCTTCCCCTCTTTCTGAAAATAATGAAATAAAATCTTTAAAAATAAAATAAAAATAAAAATAAAAAATATAAAACAAAAGATTTAGCTGTCAGGAGGTATCGCAGGAGCACATGTCTAGTTGGATGCCACACCTGGTTTAGTTTCATCCATGAAAAGGGGGAGCATCCTGCTCCAGCACAAGGCCCAGCGTGCCGGGCGCCCACGGAGAACGGGGCTCCGCGGGGCAGGGGCTGAGCAGGAGAAGCCCAAGGGTGTCCCCGCAGGACGCAGGGCAGGAGCTGCGGGCTGTATTCCTCGGGGCTACGTTTCTACTTGGGGTTATTCGTCCAACTCATCAACAAGGGAACAGAAGAGAGGGCAAAATGAAAAGGAAAACAGGAAAAGAGGGAGTTTGAAGTAGAGGAGAAGAAGTCTGGCCGAAAGCAGTGTTCAGGCGCGGAGCTGTTCCAACATCCATCACAAGGGCGCAACAGAGAAACGATCAAGTGGCCAGAATCTGGCTCGAAAGGCCCGTTTTCTTTCATTTACAAAAAGGCGACTGAAATACAACACAGGTTTACCCTTGACCTTCTCAACACCGCAGGTAGCGTTTGCTGTTACTTTTCACGGCTTCTCCGTGGCTACTGCATTTCCTCCATGCATCCTGAATTTAAAAAAAGGAAGCCAACGAGGAGATGATTCGCACAAAGGAAAGTCCCATTAGGGCCACCGACAATTATGGGAAAATCAGGGCCCTGGGTGAAATAGGGCGCAGTCTGATACGAATAAATTCTACGGGGAAACAGATCCACATTATTAGATACGGTGCTTATGACAACCTATTAAAAGCTTTTCTATTTCTCATTAATACAGAAGTGACAATCCATAACAAAGGGAAATAAAAATATAGGAAATGTTAAGATTGTTTCCATTTTAATGTAGAAACAAATCTAACAAATATGCTGCATAAATAATACAGGACAGTGCGCTATGAATCTCAATTTAGGCTTTGAAGTTATAATGAATAATAATTAATGGTGAAAAAATTTTGGAGTAATGATGAAATATACTGATTTGTAATGGATTAGATTTTTGGATATTTTAGACAGTAAAAGCTGAGGAAAGGGATCCATGTTTACATCTAAATAGAATGAAATGTCATTGCCTAAATTAATAATGCAAACTTGAAAAATAGCCCCAGGTTCAAAAGACCAATTATAAAACTCTTTTGTAAACAAATCTATATTCACATTTTCATGAATAATTATTACAACTAGTATTTCTCCACTACTGTTCACTTTATAAAATGAAAAATATTTTCTCGAACGAAGTTGAAATAATAATGCAAATCCTAGCGATGGTTACCTGAAAATGAGTGTTGATTATGGCAGAGAGAGGAACACCCGACAGGAATGATTTTTATGTGTCTATATTCAGTAAATAAAAATCTAACTGGGGGAAGTTAATTAAATATTTTAAGCAGTAAAACATGACGGACAGGTAGCAATAACACAAATACAGCCTTATCTTCGTGGTAAACAAGAACCGTCTCACACGGCGGCTCTGCCCGACCGGCGAAGGGAGGTTTTCCTGGCGGCCGCTGGGTTGGCAGGGGCAGCATCCCGCTTGCCTGGCCACCAAAACCTTTGGAACTTGCCGGCTCCTTGTTAAAGCTTCTGCTCACCGACAAGAAAACAAAGGTATCGAGTGCAAATGCCACATTTCCTCCGTAAATGTGGCAAGTCTTCTGCACGCCCGGTCAGTGAACTGGTCTCTGGTTCACTAGGGAGCTCCGGCCTCCCGCGTGCGCGCAGGGGACCCACACGAGGAGAAAATGCCAACCGCTCACTTTCACTGATGATCAGGTTATCCAAACGCTTTAAACGAAGATAAAACCTCCCTTTTATCGGAGACCTGAAGCCTTCCAAAAGGAAATGTGGTAGGGATCGCCGGACTTCAATGTCGTGCGGCCCATGAAGGTCCGACCCAAAAATTGAGTTGGGTGTAGGCAGTTTTTTTTAGTAAAAACCTGAAAATGGCTGGAAATGTCTAAAAAATCCAATAAAGTGATCATTGTTTATCAATCTAACTCGAGGCCATAGGGCATTAAAATTCTACTCTAGTAGTTTTCAAACTGAGCCCTTGGAAACACTAAGGTATTTCAGTAATTATTCAGCAATTGGCTTTGAATTTGATACAAGTTAACAACTTCAAACACTGGGGAAAACCATCGTGTTAGGTACTATAAGTACATTTAACCCACTTTAGACCTTCCGGGCTGGGAGGTGGGCCGCCACGCACTACTGTCTTGAGCCCGCAGGGGTGAAGCCTGCCGGCCGAGGGGGCGGGTGCGGTGGACGGGGCTCAGCTCCGGACGTCACGGCTGCTCAGCCTCGGAGATGCCAGCAGGAGCCGCGGTCTCCAAGGCTGGCACCTGACGCCCCTCCTTGCAAAGGAGAGGCACTGGCTTCTGCAACTTCCGGTCGGAAAATTTCTGCCCGTGAAAACCGTCTCGTCTGATGCATTTTAATGTTGCTGCAGATTCTCACACTGACACCTACTTACTAGGGGCAGAGTCTCACGGTGACACCTACGTACTAGGAGCGGATGCCCCTTGAGCCTGGGCATGATCTTGTCTGAAATAATTGTTCTGTGATTTAAAAATCACAGTTTAAAGCCGTACTCACAAGTGCCACAGAAAGGCAGTTAACCATCCAGACCTGAAAAGTGTAACACAGGCGAGGACCTCAGGCTGGGATGCACAGAGCTGCCCTCACAGCCGGCGGTCCTGACGCAGGGCCGTTCGGTAGCTTTGTGATGCCTTTCGTGGGGTTTACGGGAAGGCAACCACGTGGCAGGACCCCTTCCGCAAGAGAGACCCTTCAATAACGTTTACTTTCTACATAACTCGTGTTATCAGCGCCCTGGACTTTCCAGGTCCACCTCTAATTGGTTCACCATTTTACCAAACTTCCAAGAAACACCACTCCAGGGTTAAGCAAAGACAGAACTCATAAAATGTTGAGGGGATGAATAATTAATGAATGAAATATATCTGTAATATCTCTGTACTGTTAGATGACCTTTGAAATAAAACGTAACGCAGGAAGGAGGGTAATAGCAGACGGAGGCCATCTATTTACTGAGCGCGGCGTCGGAGGGGCACAGGCGCGTGCCCACCGCGGGGACGCGACCGGCCCTGGGCGGAGGCAGCTGTGCTGAAAGGCCGCCTTGTGGCAGGTGGGGCGACACCGGGAGGCTCCGCTCCAGCGGGACGGGGCTCTTCCACTCCGACGGGGCTCCACCGCCGCTGGGAGGTCCTCAGAGCCCTGGCTGCCTGCACACCCCGGGGCGTCTCAGACCCCGTGAGCGCCCACTTCGCGCCCTGGCTCCGGGGCGACCTCACCCTCCATCTGTCCCTCTGCCCCCTGGGCACACCCTGTCACAGAAGGTGACCGCCTCTGACAGCTCTCCCAGACCCGCCTGTGCTACCTCCGAGCACTAACGCTGGCCCTGGGGGTCCCTCGGCCACCACGGGCCTCACCCGCACGTGTGACCTCCCACACGCCCTGGGCGCGGAAGTGCTGTCCACAGGCACCCCTGGGCGCTGGCAGGACAGGCGTGGGTCTGAAACTGGCCCATCTCCTAAGCCACCAGAGGTGCTCGCTGTGAATAGAGACGTGTTCCCCCTCTGTCCACCCCCGGCTTTTGTCACCCTGTAGGTCCGCATGACCCTTTATGAACATCGCAGGTCGCCTGTGAGGCCACGACTCCCTCACAGGCAGGAAGTGGGTCCAACAGCGCCCTCCCCGCCCAGGGAGCATCTCGCACACGCTGAATAACTGGCACGGCTCCTTGTGGGAGCAAAGAAACAAGATCACCTGAAATTCAGGGGTCCCCAAAGACCATGACGCTGACTGAACATCAACAGTGGAAGAGAGTTTTCCATTTGAAAAAGTCACGGAAATTAGGTGGCGAGATGAATTCCCAAACGGATCAGCGACCTGCGCTTTGACCAGCGGTAGCCGGTGTGGCCGGGCGGGCCGCCCGCCAGTGGCCCGCAGGAGGGGGGCTCTTACCTGTAGTCGCACCAGGGGCAGCGGTAGGGCTTCTCGCCCGTGTGCACCCGCTTGTGCCGGGTCAGGTGGGACTGCGTGGTGGAGGCGAAGCTGCACTCGTCACACTTGAAGGGCTTCTCCCCTGCAGCGGAGCGAGAAGGGGCAGACGTGAGAGGGGGCCCGGCCCGGCCCTGCCCGTGAAACGCGCTTCCGTGAGGTGCTAAGGCTGCCCCTCAGTGGACCGCACATATGTGGGTCACTTAAATACTCGTTCTCAGAGCGAGGAAGCCCACAGCACCCGTTTGACTTCTGTGTCGCAGGAGGAGACGGGCAGCCACCCTGCGCTCCAGTGCGACCACGCAGACAGGACCCGAAAGACACCTGACGCCCCCCAAGCCACTGACGCGTCTCCGTGGGGCCAAACCCAGGGAAGAGCGCTTATCTGAGACATACTTTGAATGTACAATGTAAAACTTAAAAACCTGAAATACAAAATAGAAAATACACATTTATAATAGCATTTACCAGCACCTGACACTTTCTCTCCCCGGGTACACGCCGCACATCTGTCTCCGCGCACGTTGCGGTAGCCGTGCGAGTGCCAGTGCCCGGTGCACCACGCCAGGGGCGGTGGCCTTCGACTCCAGCAGTGAAATCGCCCACTTTCAGTACCATGAATTCACATGGTCAACCAACTTTAACATTTTTTCA
This sequence comes from Noctilio leporinus, assembly GCA_004026585.1. NCBI lineage: Eukaryota > Metazoa > Chordata > Mammalia > Chiroptera > Noctilionidae > Noctilio > Noctilio leporinus. The sequence goes on along the minus strand of PVIW01003983.1, from coordinate 95,163 downwards.
AACTAAGCCGGTTCACAAATATGCTCTGATATTTCCCTATTACACTCGACCTCAGTTCTGCAGACGTCCCGGCACCGTGCGCACCGCTCGCACGCGTGCTCCGGCAGCCTCCGTGGACCTGCACCCACCTGCCACGCGGTGACTGGTCAGAGGGCGAAAGGGGCACCACCGATGCAGGTTCTGAGTCAGTGGCACAGGCTGAAGGTCCTCCAAGTCCTTCAGTTCATCTTCTTAGTTTGGAGGTTTAACACGAGTACTTAAAAAGCAGGATGCTTTTGCAATTACACTTACGGCATTTTTACGTCATGCAAGTTAGACTTTGAAACAATACTTTTAAAGAATGCCGTTTATACCATCCTCTGTAGCTATTAACCTGAAGTTCACATTAGGCTCGCGTGATGCGGCAACACACGGTACGCTGTTACGTCATCCTCAACCTGACAGCAGCACGGACTAAGCCACCGCGGGACTCCCACTTCCACGCAGGCTGCGAGCGCGGGAGCACCGAGACCGCCAGCCCGCTCGCGCTCAGCCACGGGCTCCGGGGAGGCGCCCGGCGGGTCGCAGCTCACGCCGATGGACCCGCCTGCTTGCGAGCCCTCACCCTGCCGGGCCACCTTCACCACGGCCCTTTGAACACGGTCACTGGCATCTGCTTGAGTCAGAAACCACTGCTTCTTCAGGACATTTCCTCAGGAAATACAGCGCAGATGTACCTCTTGTTGGTCGGTTTCAACACAGAGCCAAAAAGAAACCAGAAAACTCCACCGCTAGGCTGTCACACCCGAAAGCCACCCTTACGAACGTGAAACAAGGGCTCCAGCACCCTGACGTGTGTCCGCGCAGGGGGCCTGCGACAGGCCGCACACCTGCGAAGGGCTCAGCTGTACCTGGCAGGCGGGGTGGCCCTCCGCGTCCTGGGTCACGGGAAGGCCAGCGGGCACCGTCTGCGAGAGCAGCTGACCTGCTCCTGACAGGCCGCAGGGAGACGCCGCACCCGAGCAGCGGGAAGGGGACCGTCCCTGCCTCCTGCGCGGTGGCCTCTTCCTGAAGAGCAGCCATCGGGCAGGGGCCACCGGGAGGGAGCAGCCTGCGCCCAGGCCCCTCTGACCCAGTCCCGGCAAGTCGCGGGGACCCCGCGTGTCCAGCGCTGACCCGTAGCCGCTCGTGCCCCTGCCGACTCCCATGTTGGGCCCCTTGGGCGGCGTGATGACAGGGCCGGCCGAGGCGCCCCAACCCCGCAGGAGCTCTGGGCCCTGAGAGAAGCATCTCTGGGGGTGACGAAGTCGATCCGGGACAGGGGATGCTCCGTGTCAGCCCCGAAACAGCGGGAGCGCAGGCGGGAACTGCAGGCCCCTTGGAAAGCTCCTGACTCCCGTCCGTCCCAGCTGGGTGCAACCCCCGGCACAGGAAGGGCGACCCGCGTCCCCGGGGAGCACAGCAGGGAAGCACAGGTTTCTGACCTCCGAACCCGGTTCTGGCCTCGGGGGAAGAAGCTGCGTGTTGCCCGGCTTTCAGGGACGCGGGACCAGCTAAGCGCCGCGGAGTTGTGCTAAGCTGTGTGGCTGAAGGGGCGTCTCCAGAACTGACTTGGGTGTTAAAGAATCTTGTGAGATTTGTGCCACGTGGCAGATAAATGCCCGGAAGACGGATGCCTCTGTCTGGGAGACGCTGGCTGACACGGCGCAGTTAACAGCGAGGAAACCAGAGCCTGGACCTGACATCGGAGCAAAGGTGCTGCCTGCCTGATGCGGGGAGCGACAGGCACCCTCACCCAGACGGGGGCTGAGAGGGACAGCGCCCTGCTCCCCACCAGGTCCCGCAGAGCGGGCCTGGCCTGCCGAGAGGGGCTGGCGCGTCGGCTCCGGGCCACCCCTGGCTCTGGGCTCCCCACCAGGATGAAGGCGCAGAGGACACGCCATCCCCGAGATGCAGACGGAGGAACAGAAACGCTGCGAGTCAGACAGGCTTCATTCGGGAGGCCCTGCTCACAGGGCCAGCAGGTGCCCGTCTGCCCGCCCGGGGCCCGCCCTGACCTACGTGCCACGTCCCGCCCGCCCGCAGGCCCGCGCTGACCGTGTGCCGCGTCCCGCCCGCCCGCACTGACCTGTGTGCTGCCGCCGGTGCTTGGTGAGGGCGTGCCGCGTCCCGCCCGCAAAGCCGCAGAGGTCGCACAGGAAGGACTTCTCGCCTGTCGCAACGACAAACACGTGAGGGCCGCCGAGGTCACAGATCATTGCCACACATCCTCTCGCTTTCAGGGCCACTAATTCCTCCAATCAAATGTTTCCATGTAAATATGTCAAATGGGAATGAAATTACCACTGCGGGTTATTGACTGTGATAAAATCTGAAAAGCACCACTGAACATAATTACATACTTGTCAGACCCATAAAAATTAGCTTTATTATCAATGGAATGGTTTTGTACAACTTCATTTCTGGTAGATGTCTTCCAGATGGGGCTGCTTTATGCACTTGAACAGTTTTTATGCATATCCTGATTTTTTACAATTCCCATACATCTGGCCTTTCTGAGCTGAGTAAAGATTGCTTGGAATAGTTAATATACAGTATATATGATTCTGCTTAAATAAAACCTATTGGATTTTCTAACAACCGAAGGATATTGAATTGGTTTTGCTCGACTCTATCCGGGTCTTCTTTAATAACTTCCCACTTAATCATGAGAATTAAACGGTCCCCGGAACACACGCAGGAGCCGGGCAACCACGAAACCTCCGCCCTCGGCGCCGCAGCAGCGCTGCCGCGGCCCCAGCTTCCACGCACAGGAAAGGGGTGAGGACGCTGGGGAAAGGGCTCCGAACTCCGGGCTGGACCCTCCGCAACCACCACGGAGACGCGGCCGACTCGGGATTGGCTCGCTGCGTGCCAGGGCTCACGGTCAAGCACTTCTACACAAGCCGCCGTGTGCCCTACACACTCTAAAGGCCGTTGGTCTCCGCGGCGGCCCCGTAGACAGCCAGCGCCCGGGAGCTGGGCGGTGCGTCTCACAGGCTCCAGGGCGAGTGACAACAAAGACTAACCTTGGAGAGATCCTGCGAACTTGCACGACAGTTTTCCAAAAATGAAATAAGTCACGTGTACGTGTCTGCACCTGCTTGACTCAATTTGGATGTTTTAATGCAAGTCTTCAGGGCTCTGCCTGAGCCAGTGCTGGGGTGCCACGTTGGTGTGCCGGGCAGAGGTACCAGACAGGTGTGCTGGGCAGGTGTGTGTGCCATGTTGGTGTGCCGGGCAGGTGTGCCGAGCATGTGTGCCGGGCAGATGTACTGAGCAGGTGTGCCACGTTGGTGTGCCAGGCAGATGTGCCAGGCAGGTAAGCTGGGCAGGTGTGCCAGGCAGGTGTGCCACGTTGGTGTGCCAGGCAGGTGTGCTGGGCAGGTGTGCCACGTTTGTGTGCCGGGCAGATGTGCCGGGCAGGTGTGCTGGGCAGGTGTGCCACGTTTGTGTGCTGGGCAGATGTGCCGGGCAGGTATGCCATGTTGGTGTACCAGGCAGATGTACCAGGCAGGTGTGCCGGGCAGGTGTGCCATGTTGGTGTGCCGGGCAGGTGTGCTGGGCAGGTGTGCTGGGCAGGTGTGCCGGGCAGATGTACCAGGCAGATGTACCAGGCAGGTGTGCCGGGCAGGTGTGCCGGGCGAGAGCTGGCCCCAGGGCTTGGCTCTAGCAGCTGCCGCTTGCAGCTCGGAAACTACGGTGGCCGTGGGGGCGCGCAGCCTTCCCTTGAAGCGCAGACTGTTGTCTGCTCAAGCGAACGTGTATTAACAGCGTTTTAACCCAATTACGTTTCATCATACTTCACAGCGGTAGGTGGAAACACGTGCTGTGGTCACATGGAACCCAGGGTTTAAACAGTTTACCCATCTTCACTTTCCTGTCTTGGGGTTAGGCTTATCCCTTGACATCACTGTTTCAATACAGGAGAAGGGAATAGAGTAGATGGGCTGTGAAGAATGGAGTTTAATTATAATCACTCATTTAATTATTTAATCAATTAGAAATATAAATCTTTCTAACTAGCTGTATTATCAATTAAATAACACTGAACATAGACTTTCTTAAATCCCCAAAGATCATTTGCTCGTTAATATGAACCCACTCCTCTCCGTGGAGGCAGAACTGCTCCCCACGATTTGCCCCTCCACACCGCCGGGTGGGCGTGGGCTGGCCCACGTATGTGCAAAGACACACGCCCATGTGTGCCCCTGGCCGTGTGTGGCAGGAGAGTGGGGCTGGCTGGCCTCCGATGAGGACAGAGCACCCTCGTCTGCCTCGGGCCCCAGCGGGTGCGACCGGTTCTCTGCCTGGTGAACTCTGTGACCCGCATTTCCCTGTAAACCAGAAACACTCCCAGACACAGTGATGTATGTGCTTCAAAGGCACCCAGGCCGCATGTATACGTTCGGCGCCGTTCCCTTTCCTGGCTCACATAGGTACCGGCACAAAGACAACGTTGTTTTTCCGCGGGACTTGGTTCTAGGTTCGTCAGTGACCTTGAGTGTGGTCAGGATGCTAGTCTGCGGCTCCTTGTATGTGAGATTTACTTCTGTGGCTTGATGTGTTCATCACGCTATGTTCAATTTTCACTGACCTTTTTTTTTTTTTTTTTGAGGGGGCTGGGGAGTTAGTGTTGGAGACTGGGCAACAGAGTATTTTTCAAAAAAAAATTTAAGAAGAAAACTAAGGGCAATATTTCACTCCATGTGAAGGGGGCTCCTGTAACCTGCGATATTTACATGATAGCGGGGATCCACTAGGAGACTTTGCTTAACACCTTGCATTAGTTTCACCTGTGCCATTGTGCATTCAAATGCAGAAAGACGTGGAAACCAATCCTTTATTTTCTATTAGAAAACAGCACTGTCCCCTATCTCTCATTATGGTGCAGACTACAAGACCTAACAACAAAAATCCATAGTATTGATCCAGCCCAGTCTCCACAATTATTCTTTAGAAGGAAACGCCGACGATAAATTACATCTGCACCGGCTTTTCATCTGCGGCTCGATGGAAGTGATCTCTCCCGGCAGCTGGGGACCTTAAATCGTCAACGCCCTTGTCAGCACCGCTGGGGAGGCGGCCGCCCGCACAGCTCGGGAGAACTCTGCACCTACGTTTCTCACATAACGGGGGGTTCTGGGCCCTCGGAACGTGTGGGAATGCTGATTAAAATTTGCTCTTTCCCTTGAAGCATGACCCCTTCTAAGAGGTGTAAGGAGAAGGAGGACCCCAAAACACAAGTAGCCCTCGGTACCGCAGCTCAGGGCAGGGGCACCTGCGGGGAGCTGGGTCGCTGTCCTCGGATGGGGTCACGAGCCAGCGCTGGGCTCACACCACAGGGGTACACGCCATGCCGTCCGTCCCTCGGCGTTTGCTCTCCGTGTCTACGAGTTTGCACTCGTTAAGTATGTCATTACCTAAAAAATCACGGTGGCTAAATTCAAATGAGCCGCTTTGTAGAAATTACCAAGAACTCCTCAATCTGAGGGCATTCTGCTCCTAAAAGAAACACTAATTGGATTTAAATTTTTTTGAACGGTACCTAAAATCAAGGTTTAAGAACGTTCAACAGTAGGATGGTGCCGAGTTCACCTGAGGAACAAAACGCCCGCCTAGCGAGCTGTGCCCAGTGGCCCTCATGGAGGTCACACCCAACCCGGCACTTGCACACGCCCACAAACACACGCCCGCGTCCGCACGCGACCGGCAGGAGCTCCTGCAGGGGAAGCCGCCCGCGCGGGCCCGCACCTGTGTGGGTCCGGTAGTGGTCCTTCATGGCGGAGGCCGTGAGGAAGGAGTAGTGGCAGGTGGGCCAGGAGCACTTGAAGGGCTTCTCCCCCGTGTGCAGCTTCATGTGGTTGTTCAGGGCCCACTTCTCCGTGAAACTCCGGTCGCACAAGTGGCACGTGAACTTCCTGCACAAAGGAGAGGGAGGCGGTGTGAGCGCAGCAGGCCCGCACCCCGCGGCGCGGCGGCGGCGGCTCGGGAGCTGCGGGCCTGGCCTGGCGTGTCTGTGTAACCAGGCATTGATTTTGCTGTCGAGGGCTGGCACTTCAGCCATTTATTCTCCGCTTCGCGGTTGGGCCCCACGGGTTTGAAAAATTCTGTTACAGTCCAGTCGCCCCTGAGGCAAATGTGAGAATAGATTTCACCTGTGCAGGCCCCGCCACTTATCCAGGGCACGCGCTGTCAGAGAGGAGGCTAAATGAAAAGCCATCCACACTAAACTGCTCCGACACCCTGCTCTCTGCCGCCGCCGCCGCCGCCGCCGCCGCCGCCAGCCGGGCGGGAGCCCAGGCGCCCTGAACAGCAGGGCCCGCGAGGCACCAGCGCCCGGGAAGGGACCCCGGGGCCCAGGGCGGCTCCTGAACAGGCCCTCTGAGCCCCACACAGCCACGTAAAAAGTTGGCTTTGATAAGAATATAGTTATACCTCTTAATCAAATAAGCCTTTGAAAAAAATAAACCTCAATTATTTCCTACATGAAAAAAAGCCTGAAAATGACAAAAGAGCCCTCGCTGCAGACAACACCTCAGCGGCAGCTCCCAGGGGAAGACACCTTCCATCCCCAAGGACCGGGCGCAGTAAACAAAACCCGGCGCTCCCTCTGCCCCCCTGCACCTGCCGTTTGTTTCCAGCGCAATTTAGTGAAAAGCCACCCTGTGCCGACTACAGCAGCGTCCAGCTAATTAATTCAGGATAATGAACAGTCAAATAAAGGCAAATTAAAACCCAATATTGGAAATTAAAATTTTAAGAAGCTGACAAATCCTATGCCACAAAAGAGAAACCACAGCAGCTTGATCGGAGAGTCCACACAATGACAAACAGGGTTACAATACCGAGTTTTAAGTTATGCTATAAATACAGAGGTGTAAAAAGAGTATTCTTTGCATGAAGGCTTTAACTACGACTTTACAAATTTCTTGCATCTCATAAGTGTTTCTAGAAAAAGAATCCCAAGCTCCAAATAATCGACTTCCCCATTTTGGGCCAAATGGGGTTGCTTGAACAAGTTAGTCATTCCAGGTTCCACAAATTCCTATTCCTTGAGTTATGAAATTACCTTTTATAAAAACTCCTCTTCGTTTGCTCTACGTATTTGTATTTTTATAACATTATATCTTAAATGCAACAGAAGTAAAAATTCCAAAGTATTTCAGAACTGTCATGTAAAAATCTTGAGCGCTTCGTTAATATTAAAATTGCCAATTAATATATCTATAAAGTGTGAGACACTGTATTTACACCCATTATCTCAGACTGACTTTGAAATTACTGTATCTTGTGATCATTGCTTACTGGTACTGCAGAATGACAAATATGACTAAATACTTAGAAATGCACTGTAAAAAAATATCATGTCCGTATATCTCTTTGACAGGTCTTCATGCATTTAACATTTCAAAACCATGACAGGGATCTTATTTCCAAGATAAATTCCCCTATCTACTTATTTCTTCGTGTATTTATTGTGGATCTAACCTTCTCCTACGAGAAATAAATAAGGAGGTTAAGTAGATGCTATCTTTTAACAAATAGTTCCTCCAGACTGTATTACAACTTTATGAATGACAAAATAAATCCCTCATTTTTAAATCTACCATGATGTACATTTAACTGAATTACATCTATGAAACCTCAATATATGTACTCTATTATTCATATGTAATAAAAATGTTAAACCCGGGCTTAGTGCCTGTCAGGAAATGACAAAAGCCAGCTAACACAGGACGGAGGCCCCCGCCTGACTTTCAGAGAACCGCACGTGTTCGCAGTGGCTTTGGCGTGGGCCGGGGCCCCTGGAAGAGCCTGTAAAGATGGAGACCTTCGTCCAGGCTCCCCGGCGGGCGTGCAGCTCAGGTGCCGGGAGAGAACCGCGCAGAACGAGGTGGCGGGGTGAGGCCAGGCCCTCAGGGGTGCAGCTGCAGGGTGTCTGCCCACAGCCTGGAGCTCAGCGGTGCCCCTGACGGGCGTCGCAGACCCAGGCGGCTGCCTGGCTCTTGCTCCCCGGCCGTGTGGCCTTCCCCACGCACGTGGCAGGGCTGCCTCCTGCCAGCAAGGCTGAGGTGCCACCCGACAGAGGCCGTGGCTTCCACATCCGGTTCCGTCCTTCCTTGGTTACTCAAATCAGTTTTGACTGAATTAATGTTTGAATTCTTAAACATTTAAAACAAACTAAGAAGAGGACAAAGCATGCGACGGACCCCAGCGTGGTGTCACCACCACACAGAGGAGCTGCGTGTGCAGAGGGGCCGGGCCAGGACCACGTCCAGCGCGTCCCTAGCGCTCAGGAAAAGTCCGAGACTGACCCGTGTGTGAAGCTGCACGAGCAGCGGGCAGTTTGTCCCCTTCCTTTTCCTCAGGCTTTACGAGCTGTTTCTGCCGGGGACGAAGTGATCTTGGGGGTTTCAAAGGGAGAATGCCACCAGCAAAAGACGCCCGAAGGAGCAAAGGATGCCAGGCTGCCCGACAGCCGGGGTAACAGAGCCGGGGAACCCTGAGTCCACGGTGCTGCAGGGGGAGGCGACACGTCACACCAGCAGCAGTTCCCACCGAGTCCCCGCGCCCCGGGACTGTCTTCTAAACTAGCCCCTCCCAGGGGGTCAGTGTGCTGCGGAGGCCGGTGACAACCGTGGGGACCCAGGAGGAGGGGCGTCTGCGCCTCCCGCCCTGCGAGCTGCTGCGGCAGACACCGCCCCGTCTGTGGCTTCCTTCGCGGTCCGTCCATGGCAGCGGGGGAACCGGCAGAGCTCGCGGGTTGAATCCCGCAGCCTGGCTGCGCTTAGAGGCAGCCTCTTTGTTCCCGCAGCCGCCATCGGCCCTCAGAGCCGCCCCGCTGGGAAGGGCCTGGGGACCGTCCGCGACCACTCGTGACGGCACCTGCGCTCCCGGCGGCCCGAATCCGCACCTCTCGACTTCCCACCCGGAAGTCCCCTGTTGTCGCACGCGGAAGGAAGCCTGGAGGCTCACGGGGCCGTGGGCGGGCGCCCAGCACACAGGTACACGCCGGCGGCCACGGCAGCGCGACCCCGACACGCAGGTGCTCAGGAGACCGGGCGGGGCAGCTGTCCGCAGGGAGGCCCGTCGGGTGGAGACACGCAACTTGCGTTGTGGGTTGCAGCTCCATAAGAGACGGGTGCCTCTCAAGTTGTGCTTTACACCATCGTTGCAACATTTAAAAATCCTGTGAGTTGAGTTATTCGTTCCATTTATTAATAATTTAAAAATCGGCCCTTATCCCAGGTACGCAGGAAGATAAACACATTTCGACATGCTTCAGTACTATCTGGTGTTTAAAACACGACGCCAGGTGCGCACAGACACGCGTGAGGGGTGCCAGGCCTCGTGCCCACGGGTGGCCGACTTCACAGGCAGGGCGCCGGCGGGCCTGTGGGTGGTCTGACTAGAGTCGGGGGACTTGGTTCTCTGAAAGGAGGTGTCGGAAGGAGAGGCGGCCACACATTCATCTTCCAACTGTTTCCAGGTTTTAAAATTTTTTACCAATTCAAGATGAATATTTTAATTAAGCGAGCATTATTTCGCATCTTCTGCCCGTGACCCCTCGGACCAACCAGTCTTGTCAAATTGACAAGTCATGCAGGTTCCCAGCTGCCAGCAGCAGTGTGCCAGGTGTGGGATGGCACGGTGGCATTCCGGTCAGAGAGCAAGCTCAATTTTGTGACAGTACTAACACGGAGAAACGGCGATGACGACTGATCAGAATGGTGACTGGGGCCCTGGCTCAGTGGACTGAGCGCTGGACCGGGGACCAAGGGGCCATGGGTTCCACTCCCAGGCAGGGCACAGGCCCGGGCTGCAGGCTGGCTGGGGTGCCCAGGAGGCGACCCCACACCGATGTTTCTCTCCGTCTTCTCCTCCCTTCCCCTCTCTCTAAAGATAAATAAATAAAACCTTTTAAAAAACTGCTCTTGTAAAACTGATGTGGCCAAACATAACTGGCAGGTGTTGCTGGTCTTGACGAATAAACGCAGAATACGGAACTGTGAAAACCACGAGAGGGATGTCTGATTCCTAGCCAAGCAGGCCAGTGCACTGACCAATCTGTTCCAACAACTCAAAGCCACTCCGGCGCTACCAATGCAGTTTCTTTGTCCACGGCTGGAACTTAGCAACTACATGACGCTGAGAGATGAAGTGAGGGCAGCACAGCCGGTCTTTGCCCCGCCGGCTGGCACCCAGCCCGTGGTGAGCGGCAGGCTCTCCGTCTGCGACACGGAAACACACCAAGGGCTCGAGACGCCCACGCGGGCAACTGAGACGCTGGAAAGAGCACAGGAGCCTCCCGGGGGCCACAGAGCGGGAGGAAGAGGCTGGAGCAGTGCCCCGTCCTGCTTTGGAGCTGAAGTCCTTACTGGTGCAAAAAGGCACCGAATCCACGCCAGGCACCCCAGGGTCACTCCCCAGTGATCCTGTTCCTAATTCTTTAAGATTTCAAAGTGCTATATAAACATTTAGGTAAAATGTGCAATTGTAAACAGCATGGAAAAGAACTCTGTTTGCTCCAGCTGAAAAGACACACTGACAGCTAACTAATAACTGAAGACACACAGGGTCCCTTTGGCCATTTTCTTCCTAATCTTTGTGGGCAGGTGTGTGCAGGTGACTAAAGAGTCCAGGAAACACGGACTCCATGAGGGGAGTTGTACCTGAAAACCAAAACTGATCCGTGCCAACACTAACGTGGGCTGCTCCAACTAGGCTGCCCTCGGAGAGCTGCTCCCCACTGTACATCACCGGGTTACGTCCGGAAGGCAGGGACCTACGGTGAGACAGGACTCCCCGACCAGCAGCGACACTTCGCGGACAAGCGTGACTGCGAGCGCACGGCTGGACCCACCCCCGAGCTCTCGCGTGGCCCGGGGGTCCCGGCGCATTTTTGCTCTGAACAGGTCATAATTAGCCTAATTCTCGGGCGATATCCTTGTTAACTAGTCGGAACAGAAATTTAACCTCCCTGATGCCAAAGCCTGTCATTTGAAAACCTCTTAACATGTCACTCAGAGTTTAATTGCTGTGAAATATGTATTTTTGGCCCTTTCCATTCAACCCAAAGGTTGAAAAGCTCTGTGTCAAATTACTTCTGGGAGGAGCATGAAGCACAGTATTGGTCCCCGAATGACTTGGGCAACTGAGAACCAAGAGAATGACCCAGTCTAAAGACAAACACCCGAGATTACAAGGGCTATGCCCCCAAAGACCTGAATGCATTCTCCAAAATCTCACCCCCACGAAACGTCTTTGTCAAAGAGACCCCAACGGGGCCCTGGCCCACCCTTCCCGCCGAGCAGGGTGGGATCTGCCTGCCCACCACACCGCTGTGCCCAGCCTGGCACAGGGACGAGGGTGAGGGGAGGCTGAGGGACCATCCCCTTTGGCCCACCAAGCCAGCAGATTCGCCTCATCCATGCAGTTCGGTTCCCTGCGTGCCCTGGAGTGGAAAATAACAGGCGTGGTGCTGGGGAGAAGGTCCCTGCCAGTCGTGGACGGCCCTCTGGCCTCTGTGGGCCATGCCGTTGTGGTTCTGGATTCACACCGGCACTTGTAAAAAGGCTGGCACGGAATGGCACGGAAAGCTCCGGGTCCGTGGATCCCAGCCACAGGGGACCAGGCGGACCCTCCGCCCCTTCACAGCTTTCCGACAGCACCACGGAGCCCGAATTCCGGGCCAGCAACCCCCGCCGGCTCCGCCCGCCCACGGAGACTTTGCGGAGTAACTAGCAGGCCAAGGATGACATGGCTGAGCGTAAGGGGCCCAGGCTGTGCCCACGACCGGCAGCTCCGTCGCTGACACCAGTGTGCTGGACACTCTGAGCTGCAGACGGGGGACCATCACTTTTCATCCGAAAGGTGACTTCCCACAGGACTCAAGTATGAGTCGGAAACAATGAAAATCTCTCTCTGCCTTGAATACACATGACCTATTTTTCCTAAATATATTCTTGTTCGTACTGAAACGTGTCCCATAGATCCATGCAACCAACGTACTAGCAAAAGCAGCCCACGAGCAACGGGTCCTGCAGGTCCTCACGCTTCTCTGTGGACACAGAACGCCTGCACATGTGAATACGTTAGCCCGACTTGGAATGGGCTGTCCAGGCCGGCGGTGGCCCTGTGATCTGCTGGGCTGGGAACGCAGGGCCTTGTCTTGGCCTCTGTCATCATTGCAGCCTTCTAGCCTGTCAGGATGATCGAGGGTACCATTTGCGCTCAAGGTAAGATTAGCTGGAGGGTTGAGATGTATTGCTCAGTCATCTCAGAGTTCAGGACAAAGTGACCCTTCCTCAGGCCGCCGCCTGGGGCAGCAGCTACAGGGCGGCCCCGGGGCAGTACCATGGGCTCCTGCACGCCAACCATCACCGTGACACGGTGTGCACACATGGGGCCCCGGGAGCCTGAGGGGCTCCGTGGCTTCCAATTGCAACCTCTGACGTTCCCATGTGTAGAATGACCACCTTGTAAGGCACGTGACTTGTTCCCTTCTGAATCCTATGTTCAAGGCGACATACTAAAATCACATTAGCATACAAAACGTAGTTCTGAGGGTTGTAGGTTACTGTGGCCCACCTGCAGGTAAGCAGTTAATAAAACACAAGCAGACTCCTCACCCTCAGCCGCACGCAGGGTACGGGGTAGCCTGCTCGGAGGAGACGGGAAAAACTGGGGAGTCCACGCGTGTCTAAGGTTTACCTGGTTGGAAGAAAACCTCTGAAATGCAGGAAAAAGCAACAAATGCAGCTTCCTTTCAGTACAAAAGTGCATCATTTATTATAAAACCTGGCTGTGTGCAGCTATGGATTCCTCTTTTCACCAAGTAGAAGAGCAGGTTTCATCTACTTCCCATATATTCTCCATTATTTTGAAAAGGTAAATTCAGGAAGCCACCTATAAATGCTGCATACGGATCCTCTGTACTAATTTTCAAATCTTCAACACCTCCAGCAAAAGAGTATGTGGAATAAGATGATCACGTATGACACAGTTCCCAGCACTGAAAACATGAAACTAAACGTCTAACACACTTAAGCACACGAGTGAAACCACTGGCGAGGAGGGGACACTCGGGCCTGGGCCAGCAATCCCAGGAAACGTCAGCACAACTTTCTCTCTCGCACATGCGCCCACGTTCCACAAGGTGACACCTGTGCGTTGGGGACACGTGCTTTGGCACGTTAATTTCTCCATGACTGTTGTGGAAACTCCAGAAACGCTGCTGGCCACGCTCGGGCCCCTCGGGCCACCTCTGCAGGGCCCACAGCCCCACCGGTCACACACTCAGCACAGCGAGCAGGTGGCCCTCCCCCGAGAGCTCCAAGATGTGTCCTGGGAGTCACCAATCATAAGACACCAGGGCCCCTTTCTGTTTGAAACAATCACTAGTGCTCCCAATTATTATTCACAATAAGCAATGATTTATTTGATAAAACCAAACTGAATATTTGAACGAAAAGATAACAATCTGAGTGAGCTAACAGAAATTTTAAGAAACTCCCAAAAGTTCTATTGTTTATCCAATGAGTGAATAACAAAGAAAACAACACTCCCAATTCGTAAGTGATGTAGTACAGACCTTTTCACCAAAAAAAAAAACAGGTGTCCGACTTTCATTGAACAAACATATGACAACAGTGAATTCATCTTTCACTCTGACTGTCATGCCGCTAGTTCAGATAAAACTTTCCCATTTCTCCTCAAGAGTACAAGTTAACGCACAGACTTTCGGTTAAACAGCCACGTTCATCGTCACTACAATTCACAGTGAGCAAAGAATGAACTAACACCGGGTGCTTCTAAAATAAACAATGAAACAGCGCCCAACACACCACACATGAAAGTCAGTGAAATAGCAAGTGAGGCACCTTAGCCAGTTCAGGACGGTCCCCTCTGGACAGAAGCCTGCGTTAGTTGCTGGCAGGGTGGGTTCCGTGTTCCGGGAAGCCTGGCGGACCTCACGCGCGAGCCGCTTCTCCCAGGGCGAAAGCACCACGCTCAGCGCGCCTGCTGCCGTCCCTTCCGCTGGAGGCTCCCCGGTGCGTTCCGACCTGTCCCCTGCCAATCAAGGGGAATGACGACAGCAGGGCCGTCTTATCTGGGCCTCCTGCCTGCGGCGCGTTCCGCTAAGTGAGGTCATTGCTCCGCAGTGGAAAATGAGCCAACGGAGCGCTGGGGTTTCGCGTGGGCAGATTTACAGTCTGTCAGATAAAGCCCGCTGGCCGGCTGCTCACACAGCCGGCCGGTGCCTGGCAGGCTCCACGCTGGTATCTGATCAGGGAAGAGCCGTTCCCTTCCACCCCGAAGGCTGACAGTCTGCCTGAGGGTAACGCGCAGCTTCCGACTATCGGCCTCTCCGTCTTGCACGCGACGCTGATTCGCATCGGAGCCCTTCCGGGAGGTCGCATCAGGCTGTCCCGCTGCCGGTTCCCGCGTCCCGCCTGCGCGGACCACCCTGCGCTACCCCTCGTGACTGCCCCTCGGGCACCTGCGGGGCCTCCGTCACTTCCACACGCTTGTGCCTGACCAGCGACGAACTCACGGAAACAATTCTAAAGCACGTCATGATTTTTTAAAGCGAACGGCTCTGTTTATAAAATTAAATATAAAATGTGATCGCAAGAAATTCACCTGTGACTACGTTTACAGTGGCTGGGTTTTTAATCCGTTTCCATAGCTGCGATGAGATGAAACACCAAGGACTTGCACAGCCACGTGAAACCACAGCACAGAGCTGAACTAACATGGACAAAGTTACCCACCACTGATTACCTTTCCTACCCCCACCACCAAATCCAGACCAAAGCTACAGAATGAACACGCTGGTGAACATTGGTGAGTCTGAAAATACGCTTCAAGTTTCCTTTGGCAGCAAAACAAACAACAGACAAAAAATATTCATCCATAAGTGGTGTCTGTGCAGATGCTGTGAACTTGCTGGAAAATGAGTGACCCTCATTTTGTCCCTCAAACAACAGCAGCAGCAGTAACAGTAGTAGCAGCAGTAACAACAGCATCAATACCAAGGTTCTGCAGTTTACTGAAAGCTCCGTGACAAACTGTCCCGGGTGAAACTAATTATTTTATAATTACGTACTCTCAAAAACCCAAGCGCGAGGCTCTCGTACAAATGCAAACACCCCGAGTGGCCTGGCTGATCAAGACAAATGCGCCTCCCTTAATAAAGAAGAAAGCGAGGCAGCAGTCACTTTCAAGGCGGCACCGCGCGGCTTATCTCGACTCTTCGGAAGCCATTTGTTTCCTAATGGTTTTCCGCGGCCTGACTCTTCGGGAGCCGCTGCGGGACAGAGTCAAGTGTCTCCCCGCTATTAATATTAATTAAACAAATGTCTCTCCAACATCCAGGCTGGGCCAGATCCTATCCTGCGTTCTGGAAACATGAAGATAAATAGGAGGCAGGCCTCCACTTTCAAGGTATGTGAAATCTGATAAGGGAGGGAGACAAGCAAACACATAAATTATATTCCAAAGGGTTGCTTTATCTTTTCTCCAGGTAAATACATTTTTTGGAGTGAACGGGCAGTCTTCTTCAATAGGACATGCCTCACCCTCAGGACGCTGGCCGCACAACCCTAGCGAACGGCGCTTCTTCCTCCGCGGACCATGCCCTGCCGCCCTACAAAAGCCGGTGGCAGTGAGACCAGCGGTGCCGCAGCGCCCGGTGCCCCCTTCTCTCCCAGGAGAGGCTCCCACCTGCTAGGTTGGCTCTCGCACGCTTATGACAGTGTCACGCTGCCCAGCACCGGACAGGTCTCGACTTGCCCTTTGTTCCTGGACCCCACCATAACGACCGGCCGTGGCGGCAGCTCACCGTGGACACCACGCTCACCAACGCCGCACGCCCCCAGGGGCTCGCCTGCAGCTGCACGCCAGCTGGACGCACACGAGAACCACGGGCCCGGAGAAACGCCCACGGGACAGCCTGCTTCCTGCGGCCCACACGTCACGGCCGCGCTCCACAGAGCCCGCGAACGCTCCTCCACACGGCCGGAGCCCTTACCGAGCAGGTCAGGAGCTACTCCAGCAAATAACTTGTTCTACTCAGCGTGCGTTAACAACATACCTTGTTGCTCAGGTAAGGAAAAAATGTTTTAAAAGACCAAAATTGAGGACAACAGTGGAGAAACACAGAAGAACCTGTAGTCTTTGGTAGACTGGGTTTCCCCCAGATTTCCTTTCTGGGCAGCTACCCAGTTATCACTGCACCTTCCATGCAAGCCCACGACCAGTGACGCTGACATAGCTAAATAAAAAATGGGGTTGAGCCCTGGCTGGTGGTTCAGTGGATAAGGCACCGGCCTGCGAACACAAAGGTCGCTGGTTCGATCCCCAGCCAGGGCACATAACCAGGTTGCAAGCCAGGTCTCCAGCCAGGTCTGTAGCTGGAGGCAGGTGAAAGGCAGCCATTTGTTGACGCCTCTCTCCCTTCCCCTCTCTCTAAAAATAATAAGTAAAATCTTTTTTTAAAAAAATGGGGTGGATAAAAAAGGGAGTGAGTGTGCAGAGACAGGACCCCGCTGTCCTGAGGTCACCGAGGATGGGCGTCAGCAGCCCCGGCAGGGTAAAGGGAACGTGCAGGTCCTGCCCATTTTCAAAACCCATGCTGGTTTTATGAACCCCACTACGGAGGGGAAGCCAAACCTGGCCTCCACTATAGTGTCAACCGACAACTGTTCACAGGGGTGGCAGCGCGGCCGCCCCTCTGCCCACAGGCCCACGCCATGGACTCCGCTGAACTGGACGCAGGTCGCAGTAATGAAAACGGACGGAGGAGACACGAGGAGGAAGCGTGAGCGACATTCACAGTGCGAGGAAGAAGTGGAAATGCAGTCTCTGAAGTCCAGGAGGACCTGTGTGGAGGCCGGTGAGACAACGCGACACCTTGGCCGCTTCTGTCCCCTGAGGGGGGAGGGGGGGCGGCCGGCTGGCCGCTGCCCCAGGGACCCCACGGCGCCAGCAGCGGTCAGGCAGGGATTTGCCATCGGCATAAAATAAGAGCAAATGTAACTAAGCAGCTCCACTGGGAGCAGATCCCCACTCTTGGAAGAACTTCCTACGTATTCTACTTCCTTCTTTCCAACCTGACATTGGCTCGAACTTGTTCTCACCTGCCATCCAGGGATCAAGGCCATCTTGGGCAGCACCCGCTGCGCTGCAGGGTCCCTTCCGCCGGGCCCTGCCCAGCGCCAGGCACCCACAGGGCACGCCATGAACTGGCCGTTCTAAAACTGTTTTATTTCGGCACATCACAAAGTTCAGTGTCTAGAAAACGCCTGTAAAAATTACTAAAAAGTAAGAACTAAGCCTCAAGAACCACGGACTCTCGGGCAGAGGTGTGATTACCCCCTCAAACGAACAGCAGGGGGAAACGTGTGCATCGATCACATTAGCGGGGAGCTGCGGCCACGTGGAACGTGTCGGGCGCAGCGTCTGACGTGGGCGAAGTCGCCGCTGCGCGCAGGAAGCGCTCCTGGCGGCCCCGCCGCCCGCCGGCCGTCCGTGGGCTGCTCCCCCGCCGGCCGTCCGTGGGCTGCTCCCCCGCCAGGCAGCGCGCAGGGCTGGCGGAGCCACAGTGGAAGCTCTAAGATCCTCACCCGCTCTTAAATCATTTAAAAATAATGAGCTTTAGCCTTTATCTAATGAACGGGTGCCTTCTCGGAATTAGAAAAACAGAATCACGGAGCCCACGGTTGTTTAGTAAATTGGCTTGGTGGCAGGCAAGCCAGCCCAGGGTGGCGGCTGTTCCTGGCTTCTTATTGCTTGAATTATAATTCAATGATCACCTTAGATCATGGGCTATTCATAAATCAGAGGCCTGACATCAGATGAAAAATTGTATTAATATATGAAACTTATTATATAGTACAAACTGCTCTCTTGATAAATTACATTGTTCAAACTTGACAATGATTGCATTTAAAACATTATTCCTGTTTGCTGTTTTACAGACTGAAACCTCTTCATGAAAAATTTACAATGCTCCTCTGTGCTGCGGAGTCAGGGGGCACCGGCGCGCGCAGGGCCGTCCGTCAGCCTCCCTGGCAGCTGCAGAGGCCGGGCTTCCTGGGCGGGACCGTCGCCGCCCGCCGGCTCCACTCCTGCCTCTGTGAGGACACTAATTGTCCTCAGCAGCCGCCGCAGCACAGCCAATAATAAAATTTTAATTTCAGCTTACTAGATTGCTTTCTTCTCCCATCTAGGTGTTTCGGAGAAATTTATAGTCCTAAGTGTTCCCCAGGAATTTATGGCGGGAGAGGGAAGGGAAGGGGCCAACCCACGAAGTTGCATTTGAATGGAGGACGCTCCTCCGATGATGCGCATGACAAATGCCTCTCGCCAAGGCTGACTGGGCACCTCGAGCTGTAGCTCCATATTATTTACATTAATTACAGGAAGGCGGCCTTGTTAATGGTACATTCTGGTGAGGGTCGCAGCGTGATATGCTAATGATCTAAGAAGAATCTGCATCTCCAATATTTATGATAATTTGTAATAGGGAATAGGGCCGCGTTTATTTTCTTCCTCCTCACTGGCACACAATCAGGGAGAACAATCCCATTTGGAGAAGCGAGGCCAAGTTCCAACAGACAGGACCCTCACGTGCCACACACCGAAGGGGAGGCCTGGCGCGGGGGGCTGTCACTCCGCGCAGGGTGACGGCGTGGCAGCCAGCGTGAGGCGTGGGCCGCGGGAGTGAGTGGGAGAAAGCCGCACGGAAACCACGGCGCCAGCCCCGAAGGATCACCCGCCGCCCGCACCCCCGGTGAGAAGGCAGACTGGCTCCCACTGGGCTGCATCCATTACACAGAAGGCTATTAGGCTAAAGGATATTTCACATTTTCACAAAACCCATCGCAACTTTGGGGAAACTTACAGAAGCGTTGCATAATCCCCAAAGATTAAATTGGCTAACACATAATTTATAGGCATTACACATCAGCACATTTTATTCATACCATTCTCACAAATTATATCTTAGCCTAGAAACACTAAAAGCAAGAGCAATTTAACCATTGTGACTTTCTTGAGTATGAAAACTAAAAGTCAGAATTGTCCAAAACATCAAATATGATATACTCAAAAGCCCAAAGTTTTTCTGACTATTAATGTTTAAATGATGCCACTTGTCCTGGCTAGTGGCTCAATGGATAAGATGCCGGCCTGTGAACCCAAAGGTCGCTGGTTCGATCCCCAGCCAGGGCACATAACCAGGTTGCAGGCCAGGTCTCCAGCCAGGTTCGTGGCTGGAGGCAGGTGAAAGGCAACAGTACATGGATGTTTCTCTGTTTCTCTCCCTCTCTGCCTCTCTACCTTCCTCTCTTTCTGGAAATAATAAATAAAATCTTTTTAAAAAATAAAAATAAATGATGCTACCTTTATTTTCCAAGGACTGGTTAACAATTTTAAACATGTCCTGTTTTATTATCAGGAGTCAGGTTTTGAATTTCCTTCTTAAGTCATAAGCATCAACAATGTTGAGATACTTCTGGCATGATGAAGATATGAAAGTCTATATGTAAATTATCTTATTTCATAGACTAGAACAACAAAAGAATCTTAGGACAAACCTACAGAAAAAATTTTTTGCAAGTGTTTTGTACAAAAATTAGAGCCCAAATTCTTATGTACCAGTGCACTCACTTATAAGTTACTAATAGATTGGGTTTTAAAGTCAGACTTAAATATACTCATAGCGTAAGTTTCAGTGATACACAATATTCTTTTAAAAAACAGATAACTAGGTTTTCTAAAGGCTAGAAATTTACATAGCGAGAAAGAAAATCTCAGGAGAAATATTTTTCTAATCCAGAAACTGCTAACATAGGGTGGAAATTGTCCACATTCAATACGATTAACAAAAATCAGCGTAGTGGTCACCTGTGGAGTAAAAGGGATGTGACCAGACAGAAGCACACAGCAGACTTCGAAGGTCAAGGCCATGTTCTAGGTCTCGGCTCCACTGGAGCTGCCCGGGTGACGACATTCATCATTATTCCTGATGCTACGTTATAAGCAACATGTATGTATTAGGTACATAAATAGGTGTCAGCAGGGATAGACAGAAAAGTACAGATAAGTAGATAAGATATAGCATGTGTTCACATGTACATTATCATTAAAAATAAAATAGAGGAAAACAAAACCGGAATAAAAATTTTAATGTAGATTTGCAAAATGTTCAAAGGAAAATTAATATATCCCTATGCCATAATAGCTAAAAATCAGAAATGACACATGGTCTCATCAGCTAATATTTATGAAAAATAAAAAATTATGTTTCTTATAAAATTACCAATAGGTGGCTCATCGTATGCTAATTAGCAGAGATATTCCTCAGAGGAAGCACTGTCGTCAAAGAATTTTAATAGCATGGAATCTTAAAATGATCCAGTCCAACCGTTACTTCACAATGGACAAAGAGAAATTAGAAACGACTCTCTCAGGCCGACCGGGTAAAGGAGCAGGGGACTGAGCTGGGGGGGCCCCTCACTCACCCGCACATCACAGGGCAAGAGTCTGCACGGCAGGTGACGCACGAACCGCCGAGGGCGGGCTCAGGCCTGCTCGGACGGGGTCTCTAAGGACGGGGAGCCGGGCCCCCTGTCCGCAGCAGCGCACTGGCCTCTGCCCACCGGAGCGAGCGGACGAGGTGCAGCCCTGCCCATCGGCCCCGGCGCTGCTCACGGTAATCCAACCGGCCGCGCAAGGAGCTCCGGCACCCACACCTGGACGCGGGCCGCACCTTTTCTCCCCTTCGGGAAGCACGATCGGGGTGAAATTGTGGTAGTAGGTAAATCTGACTAGCCCCCTTGACTACTGGAAGTGAACAGTTACACAGGAAACAGAAACCTTGCACATGCTACAGAATTCAGAGCCTTTTGGTGAGTGCATTTGGGATGCGGAATAGTCCTATCCCCACGTACACCGGTTACCACACCCTAACAAGACCTTGCAAGCATTCTTCCAGCTGACTCGTCCTAGGTCTCGGTTGTGACGTACAATGCACCCTTCGGGACAGGTCTCCTGGCTACCACGTCACACTCCGTAACTCAGACAAACATGTCGGCTAAGGTCATGTCTTTCTTCGTCCTCGTCTGCTGAGTAAGAACTTGACAGTTTTCACAATGAGAAAGCAGAACAATGAAGTAACGTTTCCCGTTTCCCTAACATCAACTCTGTACTCGGCAGCCTCACCAAATTACAGAGTTCAGGAGCTTAAGTTACAAATATACAAAATGTACATAAATTTAAAAATAGCTTTCATTCTAACAATAATTCCAGATTTTGCTCCCAACTTAAGAATATTAAAGTTATCTTAGCTTGATATAGCTAGTTAGTACCATTAAAAAATTGTCTATAACATTCCCTCCCCTCAAAAGTTATATTTATTTCTTATTCCTTTTTAATTCAGTTCTAAGAGGTTCAGAAACGTCTCTGAAACGGAAACCCACCCACCACCTACAAGCGAGCGTGGTGGGCACCGGCGGTGGACATCGGAGGAGCTCGCCGGGTCACTGCTGTCGCCTGTGGGTTCCTCTCCGTGTCGGGAGGGAGGGGCCTGGGCCTGAAGAAGCCTGCCGGGCAGGGTGTGGCCCCCAGGGACTGGCCCCGCAGAAAGGCCCTCCTGACACCACGGCACCCGCACCCGCAGGCCCACCCGGCCGGCAGGGACCTGCCTTCACGGGGTCAGAGACCAGTGAGGAAGGCACGAGGGACAGGCTGATGAGCCCAAACTCCCAGAGTTCCTGCCCTGGACCCACTGCGCTGGAGTGGGACCCAGGTCCCAGAATAGCCACTTGTCGGGCAAAACAGAAGAGAAAGTGTACTCAGCTAGAAAACAGAGGAACTTAGTTCCATTGAACACAAGAGCCACACACAGCAGCAGTGAACATCCAGGGCTTAGTTACGAAAACGATCAAGTCTACGGCCGCTAACTTGACAGCAAAGTCCCAACTATGGAAGAACAGGAACAGACCCACAGGTGTGGGGACCATCGGGAAGGTCACCAGCGGTGAGCAGGAAAGTGGAAAACTGGGGTTAAGAAGCCTCACTGGAGAGCACAAGATAGACGGGGAAGTTAGGATCCTACGGGGAAGACGGGGAAGTTAGGATCATACAGGAGAGTGTGGCCGAAGGAGTTACAAGCACGCCTGGCCTGTGGACGTGAACTCAGCAGGGGTGCCAGAGGGGCGCAGGGAGGACTTGACAGCGTAGTCAACCCTGTGCGCTGAAAAAAGGGCTGTGGAAAGAAACAAGTCAAATGAAGAGGGACACCGGGTGACAATGAAACCTGTCCTTGAAAGATGAGATGGGGGGTATTTCCTTTTTAACTCATCATGTTTTCTACTAAGATATTTTAAAGTATAGAAAATACATTTGCACCTTTAAGCACTGGGGGCAAAAATGCTACATGTTTGTGGTGTTCACTTCAAAAGCTCCCACTAAAACGTCCTTTCACCCCAGCAAAACAGACACATCCCAGAAGCAAGGTACCACCTCACCTGACACCTACGCTGCAGCTTCAGATGCTTCGCGAATGTGCTTTTTTTCACTATAATTTTAATGTACTGTTTGATGCCCCAAAGACTTCCTTCGATCATCGCTAGCCCCTTTAGGGGCAAAAATCACTCATTAAAAAAGTACAGCACGAACAGCAACAATAAAACGTTTTCATTGCCGGCTGACCTTGTACACACTGAACCCACCCCGTCGGTGCCCCAGCTCAGGGGTGGGCCTGTGACACAGCCCTCGCCCTCCGCCCAGCCCAGCGCCCTTCTGCCCAAGAACGCAGGCGAAGGCCGGAGGCCCTGCCCAGGCCCTTGCTCGGGGCCGCCAGCTGGACAGTCACCGTGCAAGCAGCATTCGGGGACGCACTGAAGACAAGAGCGTGGGTCCCTCTGCTGCTTGTTCTCCCGGCTGTGGAAGCGGGGACCCCAACACACCAGGTCCAACCCCTCCCGCGCTGGACCCACCAGCAGCCCACCCCCTGCAGCCCACCCAGGACCACGCGGGGGCCCCACAGGCAGACGCGCCCGCACGCTCTCAGGTGGGCCCTCCCCACCCGCACAGGCTCCAGAAGGCAGGCACGCAGGCACCAGCCCCGACTAGAAACGCAAGTGACTCGCCAAGGTCACAGCGCGTGCCGTGGCAGGGGCCCAGGGACCGTCACGTGCGACTGCAAGCCCGTGTCTGCCACCGCAGCGACACGGAATGTTCCCATCAGCTTACATGCACTGTGTGCACCTTTGGAGTGCATCCAACACGCGCGCACACGCTAGACAAAGAGGCCCGGCGTGAAGAGGACCGTCAAGGTGACCCAGCCTGAAAGCGGAAACGGACAGGCGTCCGACCTCCCGCCCGCCCTGACCGCCGGGCCCGCGCTCCTGCGGCTGCAGGTGGGGAGACGAAGCCTCTGCCCATCACAGCGCGGGGACCTGCCGGTGTGCAGTTCAACAACATAAAACATGTCACCAAACTTACACGGCTTTCCTTTGCCTGCTTCCCAACTTCCTAGCCTCTGCAGAACACGGAGGCCGAGGACACAACGTTCACTGAAACCGACGGTTCAAACGCAGGACGGGGGCAACTGTCACCGAAACAGAGCACGTCACTCCTCTGCCCTGAAAACACTGCACGCGTGCACACGTGCACACGTGCACACGCAAACCAACACACAAAGCCGCGCGTGGGCTCCCCGTCTCCTGACCAAGTGGTAACTCCACGTCTGCAAAACCAACCAACCACACCGCGAAATGGACTGCCGGTGCCACGAAACCAGAGAGGTGGCAACCGTGCCGTGTGGAAGCTGTTCCAGGTGGGGTCACACGGCACCCACATGTCCACAGGGCCTGTGGCCGCCACCGCCTCAGACCGGGGCAGCCCGCCCGCCCGCCCCTCCGTCAGGCAGCTCAGACACGCGCGTTTCCCTCTCGCAAATCGGGTTTCATTTCCTGCAACTTCCGTTAAACGTCCCCAAGATGTGAATGTTCTGATTTCCTTCAAAAAACGGTAACGCGTCCTAAGCAGCCCCTGCCAACTCCCGTGTCCCGGTCAGCGGCTCGGACCAGGGGGAGTCTCTGCATCACGATAATCGCGGGTCGGTCCTTGTCCACAGCCTTCGGGTGACGCCACCCGGAAACTTCTCCGCTTCAGACACGCTTCAGTGAAACACCAGGTTCGGAAAACGGCTTCCGCGGGTGAAAAGAGCCGCGTGGGTGGGTTCAGGGCTCACGCGCTGCACTGCGCACGCTGGAAGGCAAACGTCTCCTGCAGACACACGGGGATTTGACAGGAGAAAGACACGGACCTGAAGCGCTCCTCCCGGAAGGGCGCACGCAGAAGAGCCTTCCCGGGGCGACAGAGAGCGCGGCGCCACCAAGGGCCCCCGTGAGCAGCAGGTCACCCTGGGAGGCAGCGGGGCTTCTGTATTTTTTTTTTAATATTTTTGTTATTTGTTCTTTTTAGAGAGAGGGGAAGGGAGAGAGGCAGAGAGGGAGAGAGACACCTGCCTCCAGCTACAGAGCTGGCTGGAGACGTGGTTTGCAACCTGGTTATGTGCCCTGGCTGGGAATCGAACCAGGGCCTGGCTTCCTTATCTTTTACCACATTTTATTCATCATAAGATCACATGATGATTCTTAAGTTAAATTTAAAACTTTCTTTCAAATGAAGAGGTGTCAGGCTGGCAGAATCCTCTCTCAGCGGCTCAACTACACGCCTTGGCGGGGCCGTGTGAGGAGGACTCACTTCCCCCCGGATCCTGCCCGCTGTTTCTTCCCCGTGCTTCACACAGAATAGAAGCAATTTTCTTAGAAGTCTCCAGTGAAAAAAATGCAAACCAATAGGGCTTTTCACCCTTGCGGGAGCCCTGGCACCCCGGAGCCCAGAGTTCAAGCTCAGGGTTTCTGGAGTGAGGGAGGAACAGAGGGGCGGCAGTGCCACGTGGGGAGAGGCCTCCGGGGAGACGTGAGGCCAGGAGTTCTCAGCTAATGGCGGGGAGACTGGGGAGATGGGGGAGACTGGGGAGATGGGGGAGACGGGGGGAGACTGGGGAGACGGGGAGACGGGGGAGACTGGGGAGACTGGAGCGCCTATCGGAGGCAGGGGAGGCGGGCGCGGAGAGGGCCCGGAGCCGGATTTTGGCTGCGTCCCGCTGCACCGCATGTGCCCTGAAAGCCGAGTTCCTCAGCGTTCACGCTTACAGCTGCGCAAAAACATCCCTGCTCTGCTTTGGTTTGGGTCATTTTGCGTCTCTCCTCCCAGGAAAGAACATGACAACGTCAGTGTGCGTGGAACTGGCCCTCTACTGCCAAAGACGGGCACTGGCTGTTGACGCCACGCAACCCAGAGGCCACCGGCAGAGGCTCCTGAGGGACGTTACCAACCACGTGGCACAGACACAAACACACGCAAACGGCGTCTGAAGGAAAGACCATCTGAATGTCTCCAAGGTGCTCATGCTTGAGAGGCACTTTCTCCCTCCTCGCGGGGGATTTGAACGTGCTCGGGCTTGGTCAGGAAGGACTTCTGACGGGGCGGCCTCTCAGCTCAGCAGCTCGGCCTGCTGTTAAAAAGGCTTGTTAATTCAAAATAACACCTTTGGAAAGAATTAACTGAGGCTGTTTGGTTTAAATTCAATCTTTTCCTTGCAAAACTTCACTGTATTTAAGAATCTTCTTCACATGGTTTAGAATTCTCTTGAACTTCTCGTTATACCACTGATTCTTTTCGTTGTTGAGAGAACTTTGAAATGCAACAAAATGATACAATTGAATGCCAGCGAAAAAAAAAACAAACAAAAAATTAATTAAATGGGAATACGAGGTATTTATCATGGCTTGCAGAACCAGTAAATTCTCACTGTAATGAACAAAGGGAAGGCTGCACACACTACTTCTCCCCCCTTCTCCTGGGTTCACGGAGAAGAGTCTCTTCTATCCCCCGGCAGGAGCTGCCACTGCTGCGGCTCCTCGCATTTCCAGCGATGGGACCGGGGGCAGAGCGGAGCGGCCGTCCCTCCGCAGCCCGGACCCTTCCACGCGCTAGGGACGCTCCGGTGCCGAGCAGTCGGGCCGGCTGGAGCGGAGGAAAAGCCCTCTGCGCTCCCAGGGACGGCTCTGCCCTTCCTGTCGCCTCCCAGCCGGGCCCTGAAGGCTGCAGAGCAGCCCGTCCCTTTATGTGGGTCACAGATGGCCTGAGCACAAGCCTTGCGCGAAAGCCATCCATCAGCGCCACGGGCTCTGCTTCCCGCAGGGGCTGCCCGATCAGGACCTGCCCTTCGCTGGGGGCTGCGAGGCGGCCGAGCGAGGCCTCTTCCTCCGGTCCCCTCGCTGTCCCCGCTGTCCCCGCTGTCCCCGCTGCCGTGGGACACCTCCGCTGGGGACTGTTCAGAGCTGCGCCGTGTCACACGCTGTCCTTCGGGGCCCTTCGGGGTCCTTCAGAACAAGGGCCCGAGAAAGCACTTCTGTTCCTTTTCCCCATTTTGATGATTCTGGGCACAGAATTCTGTGTACGTAATTTTAAATACTAGTGTTTTAGTAAGTCACACATTTTTAAAGCGTCAGTTTTTGTTACCACTATTTCTACCATTATTTAACAAACATCCACACATCTTTTAAAGTATATATTGAGCCATTATGGAATATACATATGCCTATTATGGGTAAGTAATGGACGAAGATACCATTCAAAGCGATGTAGTCACTGTTCATAGGTCTGTGTGGGCGGCAGGGACATGGGTCACACGAAGAAGAGCAGAGGCCAGAGGGCCTTATGGGGCCCCCAGGCCAGGAGGCAGGTCCCTGCACAGTGCCGGGACCCGGGTGCCCTCGGCTCTTGGAGGGGACCCCCATCTGCTGCGGAAACTCAGAGGGGCTTCCTCTGCACACGGCTGGATGAGCGCCCTGGCCCGGCGAGGAGGCGGGACGGCGCGGGCACGGGCACAGGCACAGGCAGGGCCGCGGTTGGTGGGAGCGCAGGGCGGGGAGGAGCGCCCGGACCGGCAGCCAGGCCCGTTGTCCGGCCGGACACTTGGGGTCATCAGGTCCACGCCCCTGAGACACAGCGCTCCTAGTGGGCCGGCCAGCAGGTCTGTTTAGTATTTTCCGTAGCGCAAAAGGCACGTTTTTCATTTTCACCCACACCTTGACTGGCTTGGACGTTCTGAGTATGTCAGCTGTCTCCGTGAGGTGTAACGTTTACTGTTCCCTATTGGTACCTCGATTTGATCACTATCAACTTCACCTGCTCCACCTGACCACGGAGCATCATCCAGAGAGAAATCACGGGCCACCTCCGACACGTTCAACCAGTCACAGCACCTTCTCCATGCGCTGCCCACATCCTTCTTCACATTTCAGTTGGGTTCTTACCTTTCTCAAATAATGACACATAATATGCCGAAAATGTGCGTATTTCCATCTTCAATACTGAAACGGCTACGGACAGCTCCCCAACGCTGGTAAGTGTCTGGAGAACACACGCGATAGGAGGCGACCAGAAGGCAGACGGCACCAAGGACACAGAAGCACTCGCTACCCGAGCCCCCGTGCGGAGACACCAAACTAACTTTGGGGTCACCCAGCGCCTCAGGCGTCCTTTGCTGAACTGTAGCACTGAAGGGAAAGTGTACAGTTGGCACAAGATGAAGTCAGGATTTTCTCCCGGCACTACCGGGGTTTTTACGCAGAAGGGGAGGAGAGGTAACCGTGACCGGAAAAGCACGGCCCACCCCTCAGGAGGGCGCTCTGGCCCGGAGGGGACCGCAAACCGAGAGGCGCGTGCGCTCGCTGCACAGGTCCAGGCGGGGCCGCAACAGCCCGAGCCCGGGCGACCACCTGGGCGCAGGCTCCTCCTCCCCAGGCAGGTAAGGTTTACAGAGACTGCAAGTCCTCACGGTGTTGAAGGAGATATTTCATAGCAGCCTGCCTGTGAAGAGCGTGGCAACAGGGGTCCTTCACTGGCCTGCTGCAGTCCGCACACACTTCTTATCTTTTACACAAACACAAAGTGAAGATGGAGGGGTGTGGTGGACTTTAATAATTCTGTTCTCAGAGAAGATGGCCCTCTCTGTTGGAAATTAAGAGAAGAGAGTTCGTGTTTAAGTGAAAATTATACAATTTTCACTCTTAACCCCATGTAATCTTCATTTGATTCATTAAATTAAAATGATCTAAAATAAGAAATTCAGAATTAATATTTTTATTTAAATAGCTCTTTGGCTTCCTTTGAGGGTTAATTTCTAATGAAGATGGAGAGCAAGTACTCAAAAAGTGGTAATTAGGAGGAAATGCTACAAAACAAAAACATTATAAAACACATAAGCCCGATCTACTTATTCATCAGCAGGCTAGTTTTTCCACATCAATACGTCCCATCTCAGCTCCGCGAAGAGATGGGAAAAGGAGGGGGGAGGAGGCAAAGAAGGGGAGCAGCTTAGTTAGGGAACTAGCGTGGAAAAACCATGGACATGGACAACCAGTGGGACTGACTTTGGGCGGGGGAGGGGAGAGAGGGGAGGGGAGAGAGGGGATGGATGTAATACAACAACAACAAAATTAAACTAAAAAGTAAAATAAAATAATCAATTTAAAAGAAAGAGAGAGAGAAAGAAAAGCATATTTACATCCACAGGGCCCGTGAAGAGTCAGTATTAAATTGTACAGATAAAGAATTAAGTGTGTGTGAGTGTGTGTGTACATACACATTTGTACATATATGAAGATTCATCTAAATAGCTCACTCAACAGTTCAAAAGTAAGTGAAAATGACACAACGGAAAGGTCACTGGGAAGACTCCAGGGTCAGGAAGAGGCCACCCCCACTCTTGAAGGAGGAACCACACACGTACAGGAAGGGCCGCAGGGCCAGCAGGAACGGCTGTGTCATGGTGTTAAGTGTCATGGATCATTAGGAGGAAGATTTAAACGCATCAGAAAATGGGAATTAAAAAATCTGAATACAGTACATTTTTTACAGAAGCAAATACGAAATAACTTATTTCAAATACAAGAAAGCACATGCAATAATGTTACAACGGAGCTTCAAAGAGGCTACTAAGTTTACAGGCCAACACAGAGAAAACAAACTGATCACTGATTTAAAGTCAAGATCCTTTCATAGCCACCTGGCATTTCTAACACAACGGCTCAACAACGAGTAGAACAATCTGAGACCTGAAAGAGGTGACAATTTAGTGTAGGAGCAGCCAGCTTTCTCCCCAAGTTACCCGCGCACAACATCTGAATGAACTAAGACACAGATTACAGAAATCTAATTCCTAAGGCTTAGACTATGAAGAATAAAAACTATGTGATTTTCCCAAGATACATAATAGAAAAGTACAATCCTGAGAGCAATTTTCCTAATTAAAAAACCCAAGTTCACAATTCCAGGCCTGCGGCCTTAGCAACGGGGTGCCACCTTCCTGCTGAGGAGTGTGGGGCGCTGGTGCTGGGGGTCACCGACCCGGAAGGTCACCGGGGTTGCTTTCAGTGAGTTCCATCCCTTAATTTCCCCAAACCTCTGCACGTGGGCCAAACACAGCACCGCTGCTTTGGAGAAGAAACCTCCCGCCCTTCTTCTGTCTATTGGGGGGGCCTTGAAATGCATCAAACGCTCACATCAGCAGCCCCACCTTTCAAGTCATTCACCCCCCGAGGGCCTTCGGTGCCCCAGGTGCTGCTGGAGGCGCTGGGTGGACGCAGACCACAAGCTGGCCGGTCAGATCGTGGTAAGTTATCCCGAGCCTCCCAAATGATGTCACTTGGCCCAGAAGATTCCTTCCCGCACACCGGTGGGGAGAAGGGTGTGGGCCAGGGACGGCACTCGGACGGGCACGCCAGCCACAGATCAGCAGGCGGCACCCCAAACGTGAGCAGGGGTGGGGGTCTCTGACCTGGGGGCTCCGTGTGTTGGGTATTGCGCCCAAGGCGAGCGGTCACCAGTTAGATTCCTGGTCAGGGCACAAGCTCGGTCCCTGCAGGGCATATACAGGGGCAACCAACGGACGCTTCTCACACTGACGTTTCTCTCCCTCCTTCTCCTCCCCCCTGTCTCTAGAGATGTAGAAGCCAAATCTTTGAGGGGCAAGGGAGAGAGGGCGATAAGGGCTGGACCTCAGAGGGGACAACGGAGGTCTGACCTGGCCCTGGGGAGTGAGCGGCAGGGCAGCAGCTGCCAAAGGAAAGGACATTCCCTCCCCACGTCTGCATGACTTCCACACGTTCGCGTGACCCGCGGTGTCTGCGGGAGGAGGAGAGGCTGCCGGGGGGAGCTGGTGGGGAGGCTGGAGCTCAGGAATCCCGACGTGAGAGGCTGCTGCATTTGGCCCAGGAGGTTGGGAAGAGGTGGTGAGACGTGATCAGGTTCCTAACATAGTTCTGGATCTCCTGGGCAGGGCGCGGAGTGTGAGAGGCACAGAAAGGTCCAGGCTGACACCCGAGCTCATACACCCGACTGGACGTCACAAATGATGGGGTAGCGGCACGTGCCCGTCCTGAGCTCACAGGTCCCGGGTGGGTAGCAGCGTGCAGGATGCCCTTGCCACACAGGCTCGCAAGCACCCTCATTCTTCCGAGTGCCCCTGTCCTCCTGCCACCAACCTGCCCGCATCACCACACGCTCCAGCCACCGCCACCGTCCCAACCACGCTGCCCATCCCTGGCCCACAGACGAGCTGGGTGACTGGAAGGGCCTCCCGTTGAGCTCCAGCTCCACCCACAGCCCCACAGGCTCTGCCAGGCTCCTCGGGATGCAGCCCTGCGGCCGGTTCCCCCGGGGCGCAGGCCCTGCTCAGTGGCAGAGCCGGGCAGGGCGTCCTCGGCAACCTGCCCCGGGCCACCGCCTCCTCAGCACGCAGTTCAGTTGACGGACTTTATCTTTCCACTCGTTTGCTTCCCCCAACCAACGCCAGGACCTCAGCGGCTGGAGGCCAGGCCCCGGTCTTTCTTCCTTGCAGGCCGGCTCACAGGGCCAGTGGGGCGAGCACCCCTGAGGGCCAGGGACGTGGCTACCAGAGGCTGTCACGGCCCCGAGCCATCGGCCCGGCACCTCCTCTGGCTGGAAGGTGCGCCCGGCGGCGTTGGCCCTCAGGCCATCGGGAAGGGGGGTCTTCCGGCTCCTGGCAGCGGCCCACTCATCCCCTAGGCTGCCCCTCGCAGGGTCTCAATGCCGCCAGGCCCCAGCAGGAGCCGCTGCGGAGGCGGAGCCAGTTCACAGCGGCGGAGGCGCCTCTCCAGGGGCAGCTGCTTCCTCCCCGAGCGCCAGGTGACAGCACTGACGCCCCGTCCGGGCACCACTTTCAGAATACATGGAGCTTTGTGGAAAAATACGGTCTTTTCGTATAGCAAGTATGTGCACATACGTTTCCATGTCATTTACATACACGAGTAGCAAACAAACGATGCGTGTTCATGCACACGTAACAGACAGACATATAACGAGTCATAAGCGAAGGGCAGGGCCAACCACCCGAGCTCAGCATCTTGTCGGCGGGAAGGAAGGCTCCGCGGAGACCCTCAGCGAAAGCTCCGTCAACCGCAAAATCCGAGCGTCCTCCTAGGTTCCCCAGGGACGTTGCTCTTCCCACTGCAACTTCAGTGATTTCATCAGATTTAAAGTCAGCTCGAATAAAACGGTACTTCGCACCCGCAGGCAGTGGGCTCCTGGTTCAGACCCGGGGGCGTTTCCCCCTCACCCGCAACTGCAGACAGCGGCACAGTCAACACCAGCTGGTCCTTGTATGTGGGCGTGAGCCCTGCCACCAGAGGCTGCAGGTCCCGGAGGGTCCTGCTCCTGGGCCCCCGCCCACGTCTCCGCAGCTGGGAAGTCGCCCCTGCCGGCACAGAGGGGTCTGGGTCAGGGGCCTGGCGCACGGGCCCTGGGGAAGCCTGGCCACAGCACGCACCGTGCCTCTGTCTGCCGCAATCTTCATGCATGGGAGCCCGGGCCCCGTGTCACGGCCCGGAGACTGGCCACTGGCAGCCACACTCCCAGGGATGTCCGGAACTCTGGGGCGGCCGGAACAGAGAGATTCCGTTCCAGAGCCCGTGAGCACCCCAGCCAGGCCGACGATCCACAGCTTCACCCCGGGCCACCCAGGACCCACCTCAGGGCCCTGGGGACCGCCCTGGCCGGGGCGCAGCACCCCTCGTCTCCCCTCAGGATGGGAGACAGAGGCTGTGTCCTCACTGGATGGGGCTGCCTGGGTCTCCGCTCTCCTTCCACACCACTCTGCGCCCCAGCAAACAAGTTGCCGGAAATGGAAACAGGCAGGAAAATGCAACCAATGATTCAGCATGAAAATAACCCAAAACTCGGAAATAAGTATAATCATCATACTTTAAAAACAGATAAAAGGAGACAACGACGAATGAAAAAATAAAAAATAGCAAGAGAAAACGGTGATCGACATGGAAAACAAAAATTCTAGAATAAAAAATAAAGTCCCTTCCACTGAGCGGGTGGGTGGCCTAGAGAAGAGTGGGCGTGTCCAAGGGCAGGAGGAGTGAGCTCTGGGACACGCCAAGCTGAGGGGTAGGGGCAGGAACTGGCGAGCACAGGTGACGGCGAAAGAGACGAGGACGCGGAGCGGCCCTCACGCGTGAATGGGGAACCCGGGAGAAGCAGCAGAAAGAGGCACAGCAGCAGCACCCAATCAGGTAACTTCTAACGATTCCCAAAACTGAAGGAAAACATCTACCTCCATAGTCAAGAGGCTCAGCCAACACCAAGCAGAGTGAAAACACAAGGGCAGGCAGGCACACGCACACACGCAGGCACACGCACGCACGCACATCAGTCAGACTGCGGCCCTAGGACGGGTGCGCGGCCCCCCGAACGTCAGCCCTGCTCCGCGTCCCCCCAGCGATCCCGAGGCTGCGGCGAGGGGCCTGGGGAGGGGCTCGAGGCGGCAAGTGGCAGCGTCGAAAGAGGAAGGTCAGGAAGATAGAGGGAACACAGCCACGAAGCGACACACAAGAGAACCTCACAACTACACTGAACGGAAACCGCGGCGACGGGAACAGGGAACACTGGACACGAATAACGCGTGGCCCCGCTGGCCCGGCGCAGCGCGAGAGGAAGCCGCCTGCCACCCGCGCCGACGACCCCAGCGGGGGCCTCCCGGCTGCACGGCGCACCCGCGCTGTCCTGCATTCTCCTGATGAGCCCCTACGTCCCGTGACAAGACCGCTTGTGAAAAAAGCATAAATCTTCAATATGTAAATAAAATACAAAATGAGAATGACCATGACACAGTTTCAAGAACATCTAAAAGATAAAAAAAAAAAACTACATAACCAAACTCTCCAATTCACCAATGAGTAACTATAAAAGTTGATGATGTACAAAAGACCACCCATGAAATTAGTATTTTCTCAAGATAAAAGAAATCTTAAAGGCCTCTCATTCTTTTAACCGACCTCAGAACCATGAGCATTTAAAACCGTGCTACTGGGAGGAGAGTGAAAATGCAGCTCCTCAGCACACGGGCCGCCTCCCTCAGCATCCTGAGCACAGCGGGGCGGGAAGGAGCCCGGATGACGCGCCACTGAAACTCCCAGGACAGAGTCAATGGGGCTGGGACAACGGCTCTGTCCTGTCAGAGTGGCCAAGCACAAAGGGGAGACCTGCGACTTCCAGGCTGCCACCATGACCAGCAAGCCAGCGGCCCAAGGCCTCGCGCTGCCCTGAAAGGCAGGAGTGAGGTTCTAGATCAGCGCCGGGAGGGGGCTGGTGAGGATGGAAAGTCAAAATCCATGTCCTTCAACGCACTCCCTCTCTGTGCTGGGCGGCTAAGTAGAAAGCCACCCGGGTACCAAAGAAATTGTTATTGTTGGAAAACCACTTACACTTGAGGCATCAAGCCCTGGCTGGTGGCACAGTGGATAAGGTGCCGGCCTGCGAACCCAAAGGTCGCTGGTTCGATTCCTAGCCAGGGCACAGAACCAGGTTGTAAGCCAGGTCTCCAGCCAGGTCCGTAGCTGGAGGCAGGTGAAAGGCAACCATACATGGATGTTTCTCTCCCTCTCTGTCTCTCTCCCTTCCCCTCTCTCTAAAAATAATAAATAAAATCTTTTAAAAACTTTTTTAAAGTTTTAAAATAAATAACTAGATTGAGGCAATGTGACCCTGGAGTGGAGTTTCTCGTCTCTTGTTTTGTGCCTGTTCCTACAAAGAGGGAAGTGGGCTCTGGGCCCGGGCGCAATCCCGGCTGCACCGGCAAAGGTTCAGCCCCCACCCCATCTCACCCACACTGGGAAGGAACCCCCTGCTGGAGCAGCGTTCCCACGCAGCTGTGCTCTGACTTGGACGGAAAAGCTTCTGTGGAGTAACAGAGGTCAGGTCTCTACTCCAAAGCAGCATCATTTTAATAGTCACTATTTTTATATTTTCTCCCTTCATTATAAAAACAAAAGGCTGTGAAGAAAGCAGAAGAAAATTATGGTATCAAGAACTCTGATAATGCTAGGCCTAACAATATGCCTGGAATGCAGTCCGCTACTAAACAATGTCATTGGAAATGTAGCAGGTATTTATTCCTATCGCTGAAACTATAAACAGGAAAGTGCAAATCAGACCATGGTGGCAGTTCAAGTGGAAAATTTAGTAGCAGAAAGCACAAGGATTTTCAGCAATCCATGACAAATTCAATTATTTATTGAGACTCAAATCTGCTAAAAAAGTGTCACCAAATTTGTTAAATGCCATCCAAGCCGATTTTGAACAGCACAGAGAGGGAAGACAAGGTCTGGAGGAGGACTCTGCCCTCAGAGCCGCACAACTGCTAAAGGACGTGCCCTTCCGCTCGGGACGTCCGGATGGGGCCTTTGTCACCCAGAAAGGCAGCTCCCGGAACAGCACTGCAACGTGGGGGCGTTTTCCGCCGTCCACCGTTGGTGGAGGCGACTTCTAACTTGCTCGCGTGGTGTAAACCGCGGGGAGGGACGCCGGGCGGGCCGGGCGAGCGGCGGTAGCCAGAGTCAGATGTGACCGGCAGCCAGGTGTTCAGGAAAGTGCTGTTAACAGTGAGGATTGATGACCTAATCAAGCTGTCACAGCCGGATCCTCGGCAGGGCGGCTGCGGGAGAATATTCAGAAAGCCAGCACATGCTTAGTGTTACTTCAAATTGATGCTGACGTTTCCAATTGTGAAAAGACATTTTTTCCTAAGTAATATAGGAAACAACTCGGCTAACCTTCCGGAGGATATCAGATAATCACGCTTGGTCGTTGGGCGAAAGCAAACTTCTCAGAACCGTGAGCGCACGGGAAGCAAACAATCGGCCGTCTCGGAGATTTACCGGAGTAATCAACATTTTAATTACTTTCCGCTTCTTCGATGTACAGTACCACGGTGGTGAATGTCCTCTCCACGTAGAAACAAAGCAGTATTTTCAGCTTCGTATTTGCATTTGGTGGCGAAAAATTCCCACAAGCGTACAAATAACCAAGAGTCACGTGCTGATTAATCGGAGACTTCCAAAGTCACGTGTTAATTAAAGTAATTAATATGCTCTTTCCTGGTAATGCTGCGCGTCTGTCACGTGGCACACAGGGAAACGCTGTGATTGGACAGTTTGGTTTCAAAAAAAATGTCCAGCCCCACAAACTAGGAGTTTTTTTTAATCCTCGATGATGGCAATCTAATAAAAACTGAGCACCTAGTTATTAAAACAGTCCCTCCCAGAAAGTCCCTAGACCACGCCACAAGGTGTGACGGCCTACAGCTCAAGTGTGCAAAGAAGTGCTCCCCACCCCACTACACAAACAAGACAACACACCGCCAGCCACCTCAGGGAAGCAGGCTCAGCCCCTGCACCACTGCTGCCCGACAGCACCCTCGGACCAGGCCTGCCCTGCCAGCTCCAGTGACACCCGCCCCTGCACCACTGCTGCCCGACAGCACCCTCGGACCAGGCCTGCCCTGCCAGCTCCAGTGACACCCGCCCCTGTGCCGCCCAGCAGCACCCTCGGACCAGGCCTGCCCTGCCAGCTCCAGTGACACCCGCCCCTGCGCCGCCCAGCAGCACCCTCGGACCAGGCCTGCCCTGCCAGCTCCAGTGACACCCGCCCCTGCGCCACCTGACAGCACCCACTCGCTCTGCCCGCCACTCCCGGAGCGGAGCCCCGGTTAGTATTCACGCGGACAAGAACCACACTCTCCCTGCCCTTCACGGGGACCACACAGGCCCATGGCCGTGCAGCACAGCTTCTCCCCAATTTCCTCTTTCATGAGCAATCGGAACAAGGCGTACGATTTCTGGTAAGCCGAGCCCGTTCTTAAAACCTGCCCTTTCAAATGCCCGCTAAAACCTAGTAAGATGCAGAGGAAACCCACAGAGCATCTCAGAAAATAATTTAAAAGGGGCCGACACGCAGGGGGGCACTGCCTGCCCTGCTGGGGAAGGGGGGAGGGGTGGCGTCCGGACCTGGAGCGAACGTCCTCCACCAGGGCCGGTGCGGGCGCCCAGGTGAAGCGGGGGGCTCCGGCCACAGGAGGCTGCGGGGTTGCCCTCAGCAGAGGGAAAAAAGCCTCTGGGGAGCCCGGGGCGCCGGGGCGGCTCCGCTGTCGCTCGGACCTGCACGCTGGACTCGCAGGGCTGAGGGCCGCCGCCTGCGCTCCACATGGCGGCACAAACCTGATCGTGACGGGGGCTGGGCCCGGCCGCACCGCTGCTCCCCGACTAGGTCCTCGTCCTCGAAGATGCTGCCGTCACCTGCAGCCCCTCGGGGTGCTAGCGGAGCTCTGCAGCGGGACCCTTAGGGGCCCCACCCCTCGGCACAGGGACACGCCCTCCCGCAGCCGCTCGCGGCTCCTCTGCGCTGGGACCGGGCTGCGCACTGTCGTGGGTCTGACGGCCACTGCAAACCTCACTACTCGAGCTTTCTGGACCACCAAGAGCCCAGCACCACGTGCCCGAATTTCGACTGGCGGACGTGAACACGTAAAATCGAAGTGCATGTAGTTAGCATTATTTTTCCTGCTACTAGATATTCACCATTTGATAGTTGAAACAGAGAATATTTTTTATCAAAGTGTTGTTTGTAAAAAGGAAGAGAAGAATTTTAGAAGTGATCTGATGCAAGGCAAACTAGAAAAATTTTGAAAATCTCACATTTTTCATTTGCCCCATAAAATAAGCGATTATTTTACTACCGTCATAATTTTCTTCTCCGTGTCGCCGTGCACAGTGAGGTAACCAGGCCCTGCTGGCGGGAGGTGGGGAGGAAGGCTGGTGAACGTTCTGGAAGACGAGCACCCTCCCAGTTCTGGCTCTAGAACTGACACAGGAAAATGCTCTCATTTAAGCGCTTTCACAGGAAAAACCTGGGAACATGACAAATGTCCACTAGAGAGTCAGGATACACACAGGGTGGGTGGGGCGAGAGCAGGTTTACGATTGGTTGTTAATATGAAAACAACACAGTAATTAATAAAGAAAAACCAGAGCAAAGTCGTTTTGCAGTCACGGCAGCGAACCTGCTCTTGCCTGGGCGGCACCGGCAGGTTCTGAGCCGGCCCGGCCCATCCTGACGTCAACCCGCGGGCTCAGGCCCTCGGCACGTGGGCCCAACACGTCCCAAGCATTCCGGCCAGGGCGTCGCACCAGCTCGGGTGCCACCACGCTCACAGCACCACCCGATGAGGAGGCTGGTGGCTGTGGCTTGTGGAACCCGTGCTGGTGGCACTGGTAACAGCATCATTCGTTCCAAATAAAAGGCTTCGTCTGTGAAGAGACCCCGACAGGAGGTGAGAGAAGGAAACGTGTGCACTTCCAAGAAGGAGCGTTTTCTTGCGCCCGGGCCGCTTGTTCAGGCAGCCCCGTGAGGGGCCTTGGGCTTGGAAGACGGGGGCCTGTTTGCTGCTGGCGCGGAGGGTCACCGCTCACGGAGCGCAGCGTCAGGTCGGGGCAGCTGAGGAGATGGAAGGGTCCCGCAGCGGCACGAGGGCCCCCGCCCGGCGCAGTGCCCCCGGCCTGGGCTCTCCCACCCGCTGCCGCCGGCTGCCACGCACCCAGCTAACACACACACACGTGGGCGTCTGCGCTATGAAATTCTGATCAAAATACTAAAGATAACGTATCTAACGGACGTTCCTTTTCAGAAATAACTGAATACACTTAGAAAACGTAAAATTAACAATTTAAATCTCAGACCAATTACTTGAAAGAACATTCTACTTTATTCGGTTCCCAGACACCATTAAATGACCATTCCATGGCCTGATCACCAATGACCACATGTGTGTGGTGCTCTGCACGTACTGCTAAGACAACCAGAAAAGCTGAATTCCCACAAAAGCACATTGATCCAAAAAATGGAAACATGAAGGCAGTTTTATAAAATTAATCTCATCTACGTTGACCAAAGAACTTAATGACAAATGAAGGAAGTGGTAAAGATTGGTTTTAGATGTCACCCTAGCACAGTAATAAAAATAGATTTTCATATAGTTTGTTTTGAACTGCTTTTTCTAAAAAAGAAACAAAGTATTAGGTAGGCCACAAGATGGTAAGAAAAACATGAATTGTAGAAAGCAAAAGATTTGAAGTTCATTTCCATTAAGAAAAAAAAAAAAAAGCAGCAGCAGCAGCCCTGGCTGGGGGCTCAGTGGATAAGGCACCGGCCTGTGAACCCAAAGGTTGCTGGTTCGATTCCCCAGCCAGGACACGTAACCAGGCTGCAAGCCAGGTCTCTAGCCAGGTCCGTAGCTGGAGGCAGGTGAAAGACAACCATACATGGATGTTTGTTTCCCTCTCTGCCTCTCTCCCTTCCCCTCTCTCTAAAAATAATAAATAAAATCTTAAAAAAAAAAAAAAAAAAAAAACACCTACCAGAATGAGAACGGGAAAGATTAATAATCTCAACAACTGGAAAAGTTGAGGCATGAGGACGCAATGCGATGAAAGTTTGATTGTTACAGGAAGTGTGAGGAAAGGCAGGATGAAAACAAAGGTTGCAGCCGAGTTAAGGTGGCGGTGGAGCACCCTGGGACCAGCAGGCCCAGACGGCACGGGCGCAGGAAGGGCAGAGGCGCGGCGGCGCGGCGGGCGGGCGGACCCACGTGGCACGTGAGCCAGCCCTGCCCTAAAGCGACGGTGCCGGGAGCCTCTGGCTGACAAGCTCGGAAGGAAACCCAACACGACGACTTCCCGAGAGTGGGTGCTGCTAAAATGGAACCCCGGGTGACAGGTGGACCTGAAACTAACCCGAGTATGTACATTCAGGTCACAAACGCACCCCATCGCCCCCTGCCTCACGCAGGTGTTCCCGCATGTGCGGGCGAGAAATCTGTTAACAGGTAAACAGCTTAACTTCTGGCACAGAAGTGGAAGCATGCGTCACGCGAGGGCTTTCTCCCTGTAGCAAGTGGAGCGAAAAGGAAAAGGGACTTTCCCCGTGCTACTTTGGTATCACTGTCTTTTTCATGTGCCCGGTGTATGCAAGTCTCAGCATAACTGGGAATACCTGTGTGAATCAGTGTTACAGGACCTCGGCTAGCTGCATGTGAGTCTCCATATTAAAATCTGAAGCGTCATGAGTCAGGGGCAAAACACGAATTTTTAAAATTTATACTTCAAAGAATGAAATCTGGGTAAAACTCAAAAGGCAGGAATTCTCCCAAGTGGTCCTTGAGTAAGAAACTAGCTCACGTTAGTAAAAGGATTTCCTATACCCGGCGCGAAGAATGTTTTTGTCCTATGCGAACAGGTCATGCCAAATACCGAACTTACATATCTCAATATTATGTTCGTTCCGTTGTTTTCCTCAGAAAGGGAGTCAAACCTCTGTGCTAAATTTAAAACGAATTACAATTCTGCTGCAGGTTTAATTGCTAAGTAATTTATTTGAACAGTTTAAACAATTTACAATTTTAGTCAACATAAAAATTTGTAGGCAATCATATGGGAAAACTCATAAAACCACAGCTAAATTCCTAGTAATCAAAGTTTTATAGACTGAAATAGCCTTTAACAAATTATCATTATGATTTGATGTTAACCGCATTACCATATTTCAACTCATTTGAAAATGTAAGAAAAAAAAAAACAGTAAACCATTAGATCAAGGGACTAAAAATTATTTTAGTTTTAAAGCATCGA